>JAPYZJ010000412.1:0-47571 GCA_030522765.1 Ophioninae sp. B BG-2022a
CAACTTAAATTGAAGACAACTTAAATTGAAGACAACTTAAATTGAAGACAACTTAAATTGAAGACAACTTAAATTGAAGACAACTTAAATTGAAGACAATTTAAATTGAAGACAACTTAAATTGAAGACAACTTAAATTGAAGACAACTTGAATTAAAGACAACTTAAATTGAAGACAACTTAAATTGAAGACAACTTAAATCGAAGACAACTTAAATCGAAGACAACTTAAATCGAGGACAACTTAAATTGAAGACAACTTAAATTGAAGACAACTTAAATTAAAGTCAACTTAAAGTGAAGACAACTTAAATTGAAGAAAACTTAAATCGAAGACAACTTAAATTAAAGTCAACTTAAAGTGAAGACTACTTAAATTGAAGACAACTGAAATTACATGCTCATGTTGCTGTAGAATTCGATCAAAATACGAATACAAGTGAATAAATTCAGAAAATACCCAATAAAGGAAATAATCAATGAATGGACAAACAAATATAATTGCTGATTGGGTACTTTGGCCAAAAGTGTCGGGGAGCAATATCCTTGAGGATGAACGAGTACATAGACGACCCGAGGCTGCCCCGTTGTAACACGAGGACGCAATTTTGCAACGACACGTCACAATGTAAGAATGCATAAAATACGAGGTGAAGATCGAGTCACAGAGAAGATAGAGAACAATCGATCTCTCTCTCTCTCTCTTTCTCTATATCTTTCTCTCAGTGGCTTAGCAAGAAACGAGCCATATATTTGTACAAGTCCTCGTGAAAGTCCTCGCAATCTGCGACGGTTCTTCTCCTCGTATTTTTTTTTCTTTCATTGCCTTTTTGTGCAAGACCATCGGGAGTGCAACTTGCCTCAAAGGGCACTTGAATTGGATGATAATGCTCGAGTGCAAACTCAGCACGAGGATAGACACGAGAGAGAGAGAGTGATATTACATCAGTGTAAATGATGTTATGAAATGCAAAGCGTAATCACTGAAAAACAGCGTCAACTACGAGTAATACACGTCGCAAAAAATGTATGTATAAACACGTCGAATTAAAATCCTTCCAGGACTTGAAAATAAAGAGCTCATACTCGTTCGAGTTTCTCTGTATACCGGAAAGAAGAGCACTCTCCATAAGTGCAATTACCAATTTTAAGATATTGGAAAAAAAATCATTCGTCATTCGACATTCGTCAAAATCATTCGTTAAAAAAATCAATGAAAAAAAATCGTTCAATTGTTTCGATGAAACAAAAAATTATTAAAAATAAATATAAATCGTTACCGCGAAGTAACTAGTTAAATTAGAAATTAAATCACTCAGTATTTACTAATTTATCGCACTAGCTGAACTAACGTTTTTATAAATTGTTGGTAATTTAATAACCGTTATAAGTTTCATCAAATTTTGTAACATTTTATAAAATTAAAAACAGCGTATAAAATATTTTCAAATTTTGTAACATTTTATAAAATGAAAAATAGCGTAAAAAATATATTCAAATTTTGTAACATTTTTTGGTTTCATTGCTGCTTGCATCGACAACCCGTATTCATGGATGTTTAATGATTTATAAAATTTATCGTTGTTAAAAAATTATCGAAAAACAAAATTCGGAATTTGGAGATTTAATGTTGCAAGATTTTTTTAAAATACATATTGCGACCGTATTGTTGATAATGAGTTATCATTTTTCTTGAAGCACCTGTTCTAGTGATTTAAATTATTCCTCGGTCTCGTGAGCAAACGAGAAACGATTACTGTTTGATTGCCGCAAAATTTGCGCTGCGAATAAACGAAAAGAAAAAGAAAAAAAATAATAATAAGCGCTCGGACGAATGAGGAATTACAGAGTTTCTCGCTCCTCGTCAGCAAAACGTTTTTAATGATATTGCACTCCGTTGTGACGTCTCTAACGCGCGGTTAATTGGGCACTCCGACTGGTTATGAAAGATGAAAATTACATTAACGCCGATACGATCTCGTGAATGCGCTCATAGATTTAAGGTCGCAGAATTCCGTCATCTTGACTCGAGATGAAAAAACAAAAATGGACGAGCATTAAAAAAAAAGTAACGTTTTATTTCATCTACCGTAACCCTAAAATCCATGAATACCGCAAACCCCATATTTTTAGTGCGTAATGCTAAAGTCATTTTTCTTGCTTCGCGCAATCGCTTTTTTTCGAAAAATGCATATTAATTTTTTTTTTCGCGTATTCTGTTCTATTCTTTATCGTTCAGAGTTCAAAAAAAAAAGAGAAGCCTTCTACGGTAGTTCGTTCGCGGCGTTGATTAGAAGAATTGATAACCCCAATGTCTTTGTTTCGTACTAGCGGAGGATCCTAAAATTAAAATGTTTAAAGCTTTGTCTCTTATCGAGAATTATATTAGACAATCTTCGATTGTAAAAACGTCCATGAATCAATGCAAAATACGATTTGCAAAAATACAGAATACGATTTTCCAAAAATACAAAATACGATTTTCAAAAAACAAAAAATATGAATTTCGAAAAACAGAAAATACGATTTTCAAAAAATACAACAGTATTTTTAATGTTATTTCAAACAAGACTCTAAAAAATCAATTTTCGACGATAATACATTTACTATTTAGTAAATGTATTATCTAAATACATAATAAATACTTGTGGGAGAAATAAAAAAATTCACTGACATTGAACGAGGGAGCCAAAATCCCAGAGTCAAAAAAGAGCAACGAAAAATTGGATTTTAAACTCGAGGACATTTCATACATCTGTTCACTCAATGAAAGTTCGATTTGTTTTTTTCTTTTTCTTCTTCTTTCTTTCATGCACGTATGCCTCTTACGTTTCTCTCATTCATTCGATTTCTCCCGATCAACATTAGAGAAACTTACCTTCAAGGTATACATAATCTCACACGTGACACCCGGGAGGATAACTTGAGATGCAGATGGGTTGGTACTTGTGCTTCTTCGTCAGAGGCGAGGCTCTTTATATACACCGACCGTAGTAACGTGGTGCAGTGAAAGGGGTCATCCCTGCCTTCCTCACAATGCACTTCGTCTGACCAGTGCATCTTCGGATGCAAAAAAAAGAACACACACACACACACATATAATTTTAATTCTCCGAGCTCATCGACGTCGGCGTCGTATTGTCGAACTAGGAAATTACATTTGTTCATAACAAATTAATCAATTAAATAAACGAATAATTGTATGTAATTGAAAATAAATGCCAAACGATTTATCATGAGAATACTGAATTACGTGTGAACTCTTGTATCGAATAATAATTATTCGATGACACGTTTAATAATTATTATAAAATTAATAATCATTCATAAAAATTTAACAATAATAATTGAATAATTATAATTATGTATGTTATAATTATTAATATAATAATTATTATTATTAATGACACGTTTAATAATTATTATTAAATTAATTATTATCTAATAAATATTACGATACATCCACTGACATTACTTTAAGAATTCAGCAACGCACGATTTGCGTGTAAAAGCAATTTTCGAAATTCTGACGAACCGGAAATGCTTCAGATTCCATCGAACCCGCAAATTCTCCTTGGCTCGGAGGACGCCGTTTCATTCCATCGATGATTTTACACAATCTTGGGCATCCATGGCGAAACTACTTGGGGGAAAAAAATCGAAGTCCTTATTCGATGGAAAAAAAGATAGTATTCAACTTGGAGGTCTCAAGTGACCGATATAAAGGGGAGGCGGAGTAAATAAAATGCGGATGTGAGTTTAGTCAGAGGGCGCTCGATGCAATGTCTAGGTCGATTCTCTCTTGTACACGAGCTCTCGGGTGTTACGTTATTGCGTAATTCGTGTCGAAGAATTACAACGATAATCCTCGCATTGTACATTACCCGTGACTTAATACATACGATTACCAGCGAACGAGGGGACACTCTTTGAATATTTGCAAATTTCAGTGTCGCTTCATCCCGACAATTTTCAATTTTAGCTAAACCACGAAAAATCATTTAAAAAAACCACATGTATTAATTGACGTAAAATACAAAAGTGATTTGTGTTATTGCAACGTGCATTGTTTGACCGAAGAAGGTTCTACGCTTTTATCTAAATGTAAAAATATAAATATATTATTTTCATTCAATTTGTAGACACTATGGAATAAATATTACACATCAATGACGCACTGCAAATGCAGTAATTACGTTTTCCATCTGCTTGAATTGATTATTCGTTTTCAATCAATGACTAAAATCGTCATTGAAGATTTTCATAGTCCTTTGTGAGCACGTTCAATAAATAACAGCAAATCCCATAAACTTCAAAAGAATATTCGTTAAATCACACTTATTTTATCGACTAATAAAATCTACAAAATACACAATAACAATTTTTAAAAATCATATCAAGATTTTTTTTTCAGATAGAAAAAAAAACCATCATTTATTTCCATAATATACACATGTAAAAATACATTTAAGAATTTCACGATACCTCGTAAAATCTTTATCGTTACATTGCCCAATACAACGAACCTCGAAACGTCTCTACTTTTGTGACGTTTAAATAATTCTGGGATTGCAAAAACAGGTTGTTTTTGTAAATGTACCTTTGATTTTTGCTTAGGCAAATTGGCCGGTTTTCTTTTTTTCCCCGAGGACATTGCGGGTGGCTAACGCTAGTTTTACGACTATTCCCCCCCACCCCCGTTGCTTTTCTCCCGCCATCAAGATTTTCCCCACGAGAACACGAGACTCTGGGACTCGACGAGACAGGCGGATGAACAAATGCAGTGAACGCATCATAGTGCATATCATATCTTGCACCGACACACTCAACGGACTAGAAACGAGATGCACGAGAAAAAAAGAGAGAATGAGGGAGGAGGGGGGTGGGGAGTAAAGCAGAGTCGATAGAAGGGTGAGAGAGATTCACCGAGTTCTCCTCACCGCCAACTAACTGCTTAAACTATGTGTCATGTGTAACCATCCTTCTCGGGGTACTTTCGTGTCACAGTGTGAGCGTCTTCTCTAAAACTACTTTTCGCATTGCATAATAAATATTTAATAACTTAAGAGGAGGAGCTCGCTAAACAGCATTTCCCACGTGTTAAGGCACACGTACGCCACCTCCATCGTTCGAACGATTCACAAAGAGAAAAAATACCAACTCGAAGACTTTTTCAATTTAAAAGATTCGGCTGGTCGCCTTGAATCTTATTCGAACACGAGATAATCGTATCTGTATTTTGCCGTTCTAACTACATTAAATAAACCCACGCGCTCATCTGAAAACTTCGAATCGATTATAAATACGAGCGTTTTTGCTAAGATTCGAAATATCACGAGAATTCTTGAGCCACGGGAATGTTAATTACAGGGTAGTATTCGCTTCGAAATACGGTCAGGCTTAGTATTGTTTTTTGGGAATGATATTCGCGATTTTTTAATTCTCGAAAATTTGAAAGTGTCGTGACTGTGTCTAGGAATTTAAGGGAAGTTTAAAATGTTCGTGGACTGAAACACTTTGTTGCATTCGTTCCGATTGATTTACAAAGATTGCGAATTCGTTTGAAGTTTTTGAATTTATTTGGCGTTTTCGAATTTTTTTTAAAGTTTTGGAATTTATTGGAGGTTTTCGAATTTATTGGAAGTTTTCGAATTCCTTTGAAGTTTTCGAATTTATTAGAAATTTTCGAATTCATTTGAAGTTTTCGAATTTATTAGAAGTTTTCGAATTTATTGGATGTTTTAGAATTCATTTAATGTTTTTGAATTCATTGGTAGTTTTCAAAGTTATTTGGTGTTTACGAATTCATTGAAAGTTTTCAAATTCATTGAAAGTTTTCGAATTTATTGAAAGTTTTCAAATTCATTGGAAGTTTTTTAATTCATTTAAAGTTTCCAAATTCATTTTAAGTTTTCAAATTCATTTCAAGTTTTCAAATTCATTTCGAGTTTTCAAATTCACTTGAAGTTTTTAAATTCATTTGAAGTTTTCAAATTCATTTGAAATTTTCAAATTCATTTGAAGTTTTCAAATTCATTTGATGTTTTTGGAGTCATTCAAAGTAACTCGTAGTTTTTCGAATACGTTCAAAGTTTATCGAATTCATTCTGCAAGCACATCGCGATGGACTGCGATTCCCAATACGTTTAGCGATTCTGTAAGCTATACGAAAACTGATGAGACGCAAAGAACAAGGCCTTGCCGGTATATCTCACGTTTCAACTGATCCCCCGGCGTAGTCGAAGCTCTCGGGCGCACTTAAACAATTTTGCGACACAAGGTAAGGAGAAGGGTGGAGAAAAAGTATGAAAAAAATAGATATTAGAAGACTACTCAGATATGAATACGTGACCATGAAAATACCGGAAGATCGAAAACAACGCACACGCGCGAATATCTGATTGTTTTCCGCGACGGGGTGAGGGAAGAAGACAGCTAATCATCGTCTGTTTTACCATCGATTTTTTCTTTATGCTTATATTAGCAGATGATACTAAAGCATTCAAGGTTTTCTATGCCAGTGAAAATCACTGAAAATAACAAAAAAAAATTTTCAATATTTAACATTAAACGATTAGGGAATTCGACGTATTGCGACGTCTGGAATTCAGATCGTTGACACTTGATATTATTGATATTATTGTTAATATTTGACTTTGAAGGAATAAATAAGACGCCTGAAAAGTCGTTTTTACATTTATCGATAATTATCCTCAATAGAGTTGTGTACCAAGTCTCGTAAGATGTATTAATAATTATTTTTAATATTTGAACATTTTATATTTTTCGATCAAAGATAAAATTACTATTTTAAATAACTAGTAAAAAAAAAAGGTGTAGCATGTTCATAATTAAATAGCTATTACACTGAATCAGTATACATAATTTGCTAATCGATCTATTTCGCCCCCATTTCTATCAGTCTACTCATGTTTGGGTTTAATCAGCACTAATCAATCAATCAATCAAAAGTCAATTCGTTTTGCTTTCAGCGACGAACGGTTTTTATTAATTTTCACAATATCCTCATCTCTTCAAGTTTACTACTTAAGTTTTTTTTGTAAATTGAATTGTTGACTCGTTCATTGCTGTATTTAATTGCATGTTTGTCGACTAAACGAAAAATCACGAAAACACAATATTAAAAGATTTTTTATTTTTTCTCGTGATTTTCGCATCGTGACTGCACGACCGATATATCCTCAAGATCTCCTTCCCCTCCGCCTCTCCGATTAGTATGCAACGGCAGAAGCAACGAAGAAACGGTCAATCGAGCATGTATGATTTAATCCGCTGTGCAAGTACTCGCCGGGATGAGAGGGAATATTAGTAATTACAGAAGAGGCTTAAAACACATATATACGTTTCGGTGAATATGTAAGCGTGTGTCCGGTGTATGTATGGTGTACAGATGACAGGTTAGGTACGGCTTCGTTCGCATATGCATTTTTGTTCCTCGCCGTCCAACGAATTTTACACACTCCAAGTTCCAGATAAGAAAGTCATTGCGTAAGAAATCGTGAACCCGGTTTCTTCAGCCTCCAGGCCAAATATCCCTATTTCGTATCGAGTACTATTTGAATATTTCACCGATTTCTTATTAACGTAATTATTGGATGAACCTTCCGGCACAAAGTTTATGGCGATTGAAAGAAACGTAGATTTACGAGCCTACATAATATCGTATATATTTAAGGGCATGATTAAAACGCCTCCGTCCACTTCGAAATTTTAAAAGCACTATTCTCTGAAACGGCTGAACCAATCGCTACGAAATTTGTTGTGTGCATTCAGGACAATGGCACCGAGGGCCCCCTGGTCTTCATTTTGGATGAAAACGTTTTATTCTTGAGAAATCGCGGTTCGAAACGTTTCGACTATCTCTCTCGTACTCGTGTGTCACATGGTAATATTCGTCACACCTTTACTAAGAGCTTCAATTGTTCGAATTTTCAAAAATTTTGGCGACGTTTTCAATATCCATCCAGTAACACCTTAAACTTTTTAAACTTTTTAAACACCTTAAAAAAAATATTGCTATGTATTATAGAAGAAAGAATAATGAACCTACGTTTCACTGATTTTAATTAAAAAAGGCAAGTTTTAACATCCTAGATTGTCTCGCACGTGGCTTACACATTTTATGAATTTTTTTCTGTCCGATCGTTTTTAATGAATTCGTTCATTCGCATTATTAATTATCTCGTTAATTAAACGCTGCATCGAATAACCGAATTCACCAATGATCTTCAAAGAACGTTTTCTTTTTTCTTAAAATACTTTGACTTTGAGAAACAATAAAAAACGTTATTGTCTTTGTTGAATAATATGTTGTAAATCCAAACAAACTCACCCAATTGAAAAACGTTTTATATTGTTTCCATTCGCTACAAGTGTAAATAGATCGGAGAATGCTCGAAAGTATGATCGAAAATGTTTGCCGAACCAAACTATTCAATGTGTTAAAGCGTGTTAACGATTTTTAAATCGATTTTTTAATTTTCATTCGGACTGCAAAAGTACAGGGTTTGAAGATTCCTAAATGGCCTCAGGGCTGTTCTTCTCTACGGTCGCCAGTCTCAAACGGACAAAAGAATTCTTGTGTCGCGAATTCCATCGGTGAAAAATACGCAATAAGCTGTGTCAAAGATAATTAGTTAATGTATCCTCCGTCTTTCCGTAAATTTCAACCGGGGCGTGCTCATACATGACTCAATAGGCACCACAACTGAACTGACGTGACGACCGAGACAACTGTTTACCTACTTTCCACTGTTTTCCAATTCAAACGTGTTCCTATTTTCTATTATGCTCCGAAATAACCGTTATTTCTAAATGAAGAGATCTCCATTTTTGGCTTCGTCGAAATGACGGTAAAATACCTGACCCATGTAAGGCCCACCTTATTTGTTTTCAAGTACAAAAAAAAACTAAGAATGGTGAAATAAAACAAAAAATTTTTAATCAATCATTTATTCAATAATCAACGTATTAATAATAATTTTGGTTGAGAAAACAATGTTCACTATTGACTATAAGCTTTTTTCAAAAAAGAGTCTTCTGGGCCTTATTCGGAAAACTGTTTCTTAATAAGGCCACACCCGTTGTAACTTCGTACAAAAAAAATTTTAAATATATAATCTTCAGTTTAAAACTTAAATTTTGATAACAACATATATAGTACTGATAAACCACTACATATAATTATAATAAAGATTCACTAAGTAATATTGAAAACATTTTTTGTTTTCGAAGTTTTCTTGTTTCTTTTTGTTTTCTTGTTTAAGTTCTTGTTTCATTTTTCGAAAGCTTCAAAAGAACCGTTTGCCTTAAAACGATTTAATTTATTTTTTGGTTAAGCCATCCTAAAAAACAATGTTTGTATTGATTAGTTTCAGATCTAAAAATCTTGCTCGATCTGCACAAGGAGGTACAGAAAATACGATTGAAGCATAAATCCTTAAGGATCGCTGCGAGTGTTCATAGCGGATTGCCCTCAGGAAGTTTCCCTTTCGTTCTCGGCGAGCTCTATTCACGCAGCGTGTAGCCTCCTCTCGGGGCCTCGCAAAAAAGAGTGATGCTCGCTTGGCACATACGAGATAAGACGCTAATTGCTATTTTGTAACGGATGTTGTTAACAGCCGTGAATCCTTCGCGTTAAGAGTCTACCCAAAGCTTATCGTCCCGTATCCGTGCTCGATATACCTACTGCCTCTCAAGCCCCCGTTTCTTCTCGATCGAGCTGCAAAGTCTTCTTCGGAAACTGAAATTCGAAACGATCTTTCGGCCGTCATGAATTTTTGTCGAATCGCTCAGCCCGGTAATGGTATGCTTCGTCGTTTGGTGTACGCGAAAAAAATCGTTATACAAAAATCAATAACCGATCTTCGATATACAAAAAATCGGTATACGAAAATCGGTATGCGAAAAAAAATCAGTATACGAAAATCGATATCCAAAAATTGGTATGCGGAAAAATCAGTATACGAAAATCGATATCCAATAATCGGTATGCGAAAAAATCAGTATACGAAAATCGGTACTCGAAAATCAGTATGCGAATATCGGTATGCGAAAAAATCAGTATACGAAAATCGATATCCAAAAATCGGTATGCGAAAAAATCAGTATACGAAAATCGATATCCAAAAATCGGTATGCGAAAAAATCAGTATACGAAAATCGGTACACGAAAATCAATATGCGAAAATCGGTATACGAAAATCGGTGAACGAAAATCGATATGTAAAAATCGGTACACGAAAATCGATATGTGAAAATCGGTATACATAAATCGGTATAAAAAAAACAGTAACCAAACTTCGATTAGCAAAAAATCGGTATACAAAATCGGTATAAAAAAAAACAGTAATCGATCTTCGATACGAAAAAAATCGATATACCATAATCATTATGCAGAATTTAGTATACGAAAATCGGCATAGGAAAATCAGTATGCAAAAATTGGTATACAAAAATCATGACGCGAAACGATTGTTTTTCCCAGGTCGATGCTTCCATAGATAGATGCCGAAGAGTTCATTCAGAGAAGAAAGGACCTGCAGACTCCTTTGGCATATTCCGCATCGATCCCTGCGAGGATTTAGTCCCGGCCGTTGCGATCGTCTCATCACGGCGCAAGAAGATCCACACACTCGCGGGCATGCCTACTCGTGCAGGTATAAGGTGGATTGGCACTGAGGGCGGTGAAAGGTGAAGCGTCAGCAACGTCGTCGTCTTCGTTGACTTCGAGATTCGCTCTGAGGACACGAAACAAATGTCACTGTCCTCCCATATATAGAAAATCGAAGCCCATTGTTTGCTCAGATTCTCCCATATTACTCCTTCCAACCACCATCGATTCTCGTTGCGGACGATATTCGATTTCGCCTATGGGAACGTGTTCACCAAATTATCCGCTTGGTGAGGAATAATCGGCTCGATTTTTATCGACTATTCGCTCGAGGGATTGAGTTAACTCAGCCAAACGATCTTCCTATTTCCATCAATGATCTAGTCCTCTTGCCGATCCAAAATCTGCCGGAAATTACTGCACATCGTATTGTGCAATATTTTCTTCATCTATCATTAATATCTATCATAAAACGAGCAACGAAACTATGTGGAACCCCTTCCAACTCATTTAAAAAAAAAAACATTTAGGTTATCAACACGCGGAGCAAAATTCAGTTAATGTACCTAATAATGCATCATGGAAAGTGTCGCCGTAGGAAACACTCAGAAACATGTGGAAACTCAAAAAAATAAATTGAAACGATAATCCCTGGATTATTTTTGCTAAATCAGTAAAATATCCAAGATACTCAGTAAACACTAGAAATTGGAAAGAAATCCAGCCACGTTTGAAAAATAAAGAAACTTCATAGTTTCGAATCCCAGATTCATTAAAACCTGCGAAGTTTACTATTTAATCTTAAAATTCGTTGCTCGTGTTGAAAAAATTTGCTTCCGGCTGAGGGCAAAAAAACAAAAAAAATCGGTTACGAAACGCACGGATGTACAAAACTTCCTATCAGGATTTCATCGATGTCTACAGAAAGAACCAAATAACCGAAGTTCGTTTTTCTGCGAGGAAACTTTTGCTCTCTAATTTTTCCATTTGTCAAAATCTCGTATCCATCAATGGGACTGCAAATAATTGCAGCAATGCACCATCAGTGCCTACACGTGTTCTCAGCCAATTTTATGAGCGACAAATGCCAAGTGTGCCCTCGTAAATAATGACACCTGTGAATATCCAAAAGAGGTCTTTTGGTTCTTCGATAATTGGAGTACGTTCACCCTTGCACAAAGCAATAAAGTATACAGAGTGATGAACGTTTCACGGATAGAAACGTTCATCACGCTATATCGACTACAATATTCAAGAGGGCAGTGTGCTCTGCATAACTAAACGATCCGCGAACTCGACACCCAGGAATGGCTAGCCGGTGAGTTACGTGTAGCTTGCCTAGACCTTGAGACAGTTTGCTTTCACGCTCGCAGCTACGTCGGTAACAATCTTCCTAGACTCTCGTGAGAGAAACACGCCTTTCCACGTGTTCTCGTAAACAGGGGTGGGGAATAAAACCGATTTATTCTCGCACTTGGGCCGGATTCAAACTTACCAAATTTTCGATTAGTGAGATAAAACGGATTTTCGAAATGTCATGAAAAATGAAGATTTTTACTCCAAAAATAAACTGCGGTAATAACTCTAAACTTGTTCCGAAATACGGCCAAAATAGTATTGTCGTAAAGTATGATTTCTCCGCAGACGACGAACATGAATGACTCGCGTTTATTTTTAATTAGTACCATTGTGATCAATTCATAATGTCCTGAGGACAAAACGTGTAACGCTGCTAAGTGAAAGTCAGTTGGTACGTCAGAGAGAATAGTGGTCCATTTGCAGCTGCGACTAATTTATATTAGCTTATCTCGAACAGCCTTGATTGGGATGAATACTTGGATGGGTGACCGCTCAGATAATTGGCTAGAGGACTAACCGGAAGATAGAACGGGTCGATAAAATTTAGTTAATGTTAACCCAAACAAACCCAAACAAAATAAGTTAAGAAACACCCGGAAACGTGTAGAAACTGAAGAAAAAACATTTAAACAATAATTTCCGGATTATTTTCTCAAAATCGGTAAAATATCCAAAATAACCAGAAAACACTGGAAATTGGAAAGAAATCCAGCCACGATTGAAAACTAAAGAAACTTTACAGCTTCGAATCCCGGATTCATTGCAACCTGCGAAATTAACTGGTATGCCATTCGCTACCGCAGTCATTTACAAAATTAAGTTAATGCTAACCCAAACAAACCCAAACAAAATTAAGTAAATGTAGTAATGCACCATGGAAAGTGCCACGGTGGGAAACACCCGGAAACGTGTAGAAACTGAAGAAAAAAAATTGAAACAATAATTTCCGGATTATTTTCTCAAAATTGGTAAAATATCCGAAATAACCAGAAAACACTGGAAATTGGAAAGAAATCCAGCCACGATTGAAAACTAAAAAAACTTCACAGCTTCGAATCCCGGATTCATTGCAACCTGCGAAGTAAACTGGTATGCCATTTGCTACCGCAGCGATCAACACGCCTTTCTTTGTCCGCGTCCACGAATGATCCGCTTAACTGTTCGTTCGATTGAACTTCACGTCGGTTAGGCTCGGAATATCTCGTCGGAATATCTTCTTCGCGGCATCTAGTTACAGAATTTGAACCAACTCGAGAAAATAATTGCGGCGCATTCTGCTGCAAATGAAAAGGTACCTTGACTCGAAACACTTCCAAACTACATAGACGCTGAATTGCGCAAAAGATTGTTACTCGTTGGCGACGCAGCATGAGTTTATACGAAAGAAGGCGTAGGACAAGAATTTGTGTTACGATGCCATGAGCTGAGTCTCTACCAGCATTTTTCTAATAATAAAAGATTAATGTCAATGCACCGCATTGTCATTGCGCGTCTCACCCGTTTCAAAGCGAAATACGAGGGACCGAAAACGCCGGAAAAAAAAAATGTTTCTTTGTACCCTGTGATAAAACGCGGTTGCGGTGTGGCGCGAAGAAAATAAAAATCTCCGTCGATCCTTATGACCTATAGAACGAATAATCGCGGCCCACAGTTCTGTTACTGTTGCTGCACCTCCATCGCCCGACATAGACCAAGATTCAATAGCTATTACGAATCAGGAATCCGCGTTCAAGAAGAAGCCCTCGCTCCCCACCTACAAAATCTTCCTACTTTTTTCTATTGATTTTTTTCTACGTGTCTCTTTGCATGCCAAAAAAATTCGAATCGTGAATCCTTCGAATCGTTAGAGATTCGTGAGGACATCAACTGCATGGAATCTCGAAGCACCCACTCAGCATTCATCATCTCTATCCTCGTCTTTATATTTCTCTTCAGGCAGTTTTATTTCCTTCAGAAAAAGCCTGAATCTTCATTTCAGTTTTGGATCCTACGCCAATATTGGATTACCCTGTTTGCCCTGTTTTTCCTTAACCTGGCGAGAGTTTGGCAGGGTAGGTCATTCCCACCATGTTGTTGAATAGCGTTGAAAATTCATTGTAATTTGTTTCCAGTAATGTAAAAAATATAAAAAATATAAAAAATAATGCATTGTTTTTTAAGGATTGAGTTTTACAGCCAATTTGGTAAAAGGGTATGTCAAACACTGTCACATACTCCTTGTTACATTTTTTAACGATACTCTCGCCGGGTTAATTCCATAGATTAGGCTTCTGAGGAAAAAAATACCTCGTGTTCAACGAACGGAAGTAACTTCTAAAGTCTTACTTTCCTTCGGCGCTTTATCATCCTCTTGGACGTCAAAGATCGTTTTACTGTATTTATATGCCACCCAATAGGTTACCTCATGGACAACGAGCAAGATCCCTTGATCTCTTTTGATCCCTCGTAAAAAACGAATGGTTACCTTAATTTTTTTTATTGAACGCCAATAAGTAAGCCTAAACAATGATGCGACAACTTCCAAACACTTTTTTACCCGATCTCCTTTTTAACAATGGATCTGCCACGATGAAGGCTACGAAAACTTGAAAGACAAGAGATTGGATGGTCTTGTGGAACGGTTCGTTTAGAGAAATACAGGGAGAAACGAAGCTTGATGGAATGGAAGCCACGCGAAGATCCGAGAGCGTCAATAGACGAATGACTCGTTGTGTTCTCTCGCGCCTAGCGCGAGGAGATCATCCGCATTGATCTATCGTTAAAGACCACGTTGAACAATCTCCGTACGCCTCGTCATGCCGTCTTATGAAAGGTCGAACTTCTTCTCGAAAACTCATTGAGCATATGATACGATCCAACTACCACCATTACACGATGTCTTCGACGCCGATAGAATTTTCATTAGACCACTCATTGTGATCGATTGGATTCACTCGTGTAAACGATAGTCCCTTGTGAAAGAATCCTACCCAATTGACAATTTCCACTCCGGTATCGATCTCGCTTTTCCTCCCACTCTTTTCTCTGATACCCCACTTTTTTTCCATGATACCCTAACCTCCGCGATCGTGATCAATCGTAGCTAGTTTCTTTTTTTTTTTATCGATAAAGAAAATACCGGAGAATGCTCAAGGTCGAGTTGAGAAATCACCCTCGGATGGGAGCTCGTAATGTGTGGGTGCAGTTGCGGATTCCACTCGGTTGGAAACTTTCGTTCGATCTCGTAGTGTCATTCGACGAGACATTAAAACCCAAGCAGCTTTTGCGATACTCGTACACTCGAACACTTTTTTTTTTTTGACGACTTGCATGATCGAATCGGTTATTGGTACAAAGTATTCCAATTTCGTTATTTTTTAAACATCAACGTTCGAAGTCAAAATACATTTATGGACGTACTTATCATGCCGGATTTGGCCCTTAACAACTCTTTAGTTATACGCCCCCGAGATAAAGAATCAAAATTACGCAATGTAGAATTTGTTCATTCAGACACACACTTGATTCTAATACTGTACTGAAACTCAAAATGAACAAAAAATGCTTAGTGATTTCTTCATTCATCAATGTTATCCAAAAAGTTCTGAAACGAGCTATCAAGCTATTTGCCTTCTATTTCGAATTCAATTTTCTTTAATGTTCTCTTTTTTTCCCATACGTTATAACAATTAATTTTTTTTCCGTTTAGTAGTTGGCCCAAACAAACCCAAACATTTTTTTCGAACGCATTATTATTTTCCTTCGCTTATTTTTTCATATTTCAAACTTTTAAACACAAGGGTGACGAGAATAGAAGGCAGCCCTCCACCATCACAGAAGAACGTGATGAAACGATTAGTTTCTTGGAAACATACGGTTTGCCCCAAAACGATGTTGGAATATATTATTGAAATATTACATTTATTGGCCATCAAGATACAAGCGTAGAATCGACGGGAGCGAGTTATTAAAATTCCGATTAGAAGGTTACCCGCGAACATTTTACGACTCTGCGACTATCAACTTTTGTCAAAAATTCTCCCTTTTCTATAATCGAAAATTCATAAATAACCAGCAGCCTATAAGTCTTGCCCGACTAACCCAACACGTTGGTCGTCTTACTTTTCCAATCGTTTCACACCAAATTTCCAAAATGGTGGAAGACAAATTTTAACCAATTTTTTTTTTAAAGATGGAAGTTATCTTCGCACGTGGAAATCGTGCACTTGAGCAATATAGATACATCAAGCATTTCTATGTTACTGGATCATTAGACCCTTCCAATTCCAGACATCCCATCGATCATCCTCATTATATCAGTCTACTGACAAAGTAGTTTACTGAGTGAAAGTGATAATCCGGATTCCTTTCCCCCTCGTTCTAATACTCAGCTCGAAACTCATCAAATTCCTTGTGTCGAATCGAGAGCAAAAAAAAAAAGACTCCGCCGTTTAACGATAGAAAGAAGAAGAAGCAAAAAAAAAAAATGAACGCTAAAATCGCCGTTTGAGGCGAAAAGCGATGGTGTAAAGATGGGACAACCTTTCGCCTTGTAGTTATGTAAAGCCTCGAGGCTGACTGACCTTTAGTTCGTTCATGGCACGCGGCATTTACGTATATACCCTGCCGATTACGATGTATCAATCCTCTTCTGTTAGAAGATGATCCTTCTTTCGAAGTTACGCGTTTCGAATGTCAAAGTCCCGACCGAACCGATATTTTATTATCGAATAAGTTCTTATCAATGACGAATTATCATTTTTCTACTTTTTGAGTGTTTTTGAAAATTCACATCTTTTGGAGTCGTTATAATACGTATGGGTTTGAAAAAATATATATACATCCGAAGCTATCCATACTTCTTCATTTGGAAGCTATTTTTACTCGCCCTACGTCAATCTGTGTATTTTTCATAATTATTGGGTATTTCGAGATTTCGTTATTTCAAGCTTACGAAAAATAGATTTTTGCATTACATGCTATCGTCAAAGATAAAAAAGTTTTCTAAAGTCGAGCTTTCCATTAAAAAATACATTATTTTCAAAATGAATATAGAACTATTTCGGCCGTTGGCAACTCGAGAAATAACTACGAAGAGAGTTACAGAAATGCTGTCGATGAAAATGGTAAGTAATTTTAACAACACATTATTTTGGAAATAAACATAGAAAATTATTAATGAAAAGACAAGTTTTCAGCGATTGTAGAAAATACGTATTTCAATAGGAAATTCCATTTAGGAGGGTTTAGGTGAATTTTTTATGATTTGGATTTAACTTATTCGTGTTATACTACAAACAAGCAAAAATCATTATTTTAGGAAAAAATCGTTTGAGTTTGAGCATTATACGAAAATTGAGTCGATAAAATAGAAACTTTTTAATATCAAACCGATCAGATATTTTTTAAGAGAGTAAAGTATGTTTTCTAGCTAAAAATATTGCGACCATTCAAGCGAGTATTACCGCGTTACTCGTGCCGTTCTTAGAGATCATGGAGACAGTCACTATCATCTCTTGTGCAATATTGCCTAGATTTAATACTGTTGAAGAGCTCAATGGATAAAACAGAGAATTCCTGAGATACTGATTCATACGCTACTGACGCGCCGCTTCTACGTCCTAGGGACCATTCTCCGAGTACGTCTAGAGGTTAAAAAAAAATGTTCCCAGCAAACAGCAAGCGGTCCCGCTACTCTGCATATTGCGGCTAAATTTATGGAAAAATGGCGGACGAGAACGAGGATCAGTGGTTATACGGTGATTCTGTTGACGTTAAGGAAAATTCTGTGCCGGAAGGAGCAGCGGAAAACAAAACTGACGACAGCTCCGAGCCTGCGGAAAAAGGATCTCGAACGGTCGACGATGAAAACACGGAGAACAAGCAAGACGAGTCGTCAGGGGTATGTGATAAACATAACCTCAATAAAGCTCGTACACAAAACCTATACGTATTATTCGACGATTAAGTCTGCGATAAATATAGTTACACTTTTCCAACGCGATGAATTTTATCATTTTTTAATGCTGTGCAAACTGCGGCGTGGATTATTGACATTTGCACAAATAATTTTGCGTCATTGCGATGGTTGTTCGTCTGGCGGGAGGGCGAGAGACACTTTTAACCTGCCAGTGGCACTCCAAAGGAATGATTCATTTTCACCGAAATGGAGCACTAAACAATTTTTTATTAACTATAATTGCAAAAACGTTTTCATCGCGTGCATAGAGCATACCCGTTTGATCGCATGATTGAGTTAAAACAAATCTTTGCGCATAGGCCTCTGGGGATGCAGCACCCGCAGATGTCGACACAAGTTTACCAACGACAAATGGCAATGAGGAGGGAGACCCGGAAACCAACGGCAAAGAAGCTCCGACTCAGAACGACGAAGACGCTCAGAGCGACTCTGACTCCGACGATGATGTTCATGTCGTCATAGGTGACATAAAATCAACACCGGCTTACGGCAGTTTAAATATTAAACGTGGCGGTCTACTGACGACAACGTCAGGGGCTCCAGACAAATTGAATAAACAACCGGGCAAGTTCAGTATCGACGAGTTCGAGACTATCGGCGTGATAAATGGAATAGCTGCACACGAATTCAATTTGGATCAATTGGAGGACAAGCCATGGCGGCAACCGGGTGCCGATATCACCGATTACTTCAATTATGGATTCAACGAGGAAACGTGGAGGGCTTACTGCGAGCGTCAGAAGAGAATGCGCAGCGAATCGGGCGTAGGTCTGATATTGAACGCTGGTGGAGGAAGCGGTAACCCGGGAGGTGGTTCAAGGGTCCCTCAGGTAGCGATTACAAATGACAACAGCAAATATTCTGGTATAATGGGACCGAAGCGGGCAGGGCCTCCACCTGGCAGAAAAATGGCTGGAACGATTGACGTAATTGGCAGTTCGGGTCTGGCGTCGAGAAGGAATCTCGATAAGTCACCGCCGAAAGAGAATATTATACAGGTCATGACTGCCGACAGGAGAGAATACTCAAGAAAACCTGGCTTTCCGGATATGAGCGTACCACCACCAGGTGCTGGTATTCCACCGGCTTTTGATATGCCACCACCGGGATATCCCGGAGAGCCACCACCCTTCTACATTCCTGAAGCGGATCCTTATTACCAGAGCTACGAGCCTACTCAAGACAGTCAATGGGGAAATGATCCGGTAGAGTTTACTAATTTGTTTTCGAATGCAATGCTACTTTTTGTTCTTGTCCATCTTGGAATACCAATATAAGGAAAAAGGTCTATCATTCATGATAACTGAATCGAGACATTATTCATGGTGTACTTGATCCAATTAAATCAAAGCTCGACTCAGGGGTCTCATATTTCAAGATCTGGGCTTGAATTACAATGTTAAAAGTATTCATCTATCACTATTCAAACAAATTGAGTAACGATGCATGTTTTTTTTTTCAGACATGGCAACCTACCAACTTGGCAATTCCGATGACCGATGGCGAAGAGGAAAAAGACTGCGGTCCCAAAACTATTCCAACTATGGTACCACCAATCTCCATACCACCGTTGATACCACCGAGAGATCAGAAAGAGTCGAGAGATAGGGACAGGGAACGAGACAGAGATCGAGAACGCGAACGACCAGAACGAACGGATCGTGAACTCGAATCGATGGGTCGTGAGAGAGATCGTGAACGAAGCGAGCGTGACAAAGAGTCGGTGACGAGAGACCGTGAACGCGAGAAGGAATCGGTCGCCAAAGACGAGGATAGGGAGCGAGATCGATCGAGATCGCAGTATCGTCATAAAGAGAGGTACGAAACGTTCTTCGACCAAAACAAATGTATGAATTCAGCATTTGGGAAACTCCGACATAGAATTATTATCAAATATTTCGCAGAAGATGAAAAGAAAATAGCTATCGGTATAAATACAGTTAAATACATGCATTTTTAAGTGAGCTTGCAGCACAGCTGCAAATAAATTCATTCGAACTACTTTATATTTTTTACACTATCGTAGAAACTAAATTCACTATAAAAAATATAAATAATTTGTACGCAATCCCGCGGCTCGGTCACTTTGAAGGGATCACTTTAATCTCGTTTTACACTTTAATACATATATAAACGAAAGTAATCTGAATTTCGTTCGATCTTTCAGTTAATTTTCTAGTTATATTTTCCAACCTCTGCAAATAGCGTTATCGCCCAAAAATAAATATTGGCGTTTTAAAATTTGGGATGTGATCGAGTGATCATTACGACAATTCCGGGCTCGATCCTAATTAGCTACGGAACCTTTATTCGACTTCAATTTCTCACACTTGGCCGATCACCCTCTATACTTATACAGGATCGTTGATTTTCATCATGATTTCAGGCACAGGCATCGATCGCGATCGCGTTCTCGCAGACACAAATCCAGATCGCGCAGTCCTAGCCGAAGAAAGAAGAAATCCCGAAGATCGGATCGTGAACGCTCCAAGGAGGAGAGCGAATGAGAGCGCGTTTCCACGATTATTCCACATTGTACGTGGTCGATATGCGACTTGCATTATCTCGTGTCCCAAATGTCGAGATTCTCAAAAGGAACAAAAACGAACACAGGATTTCACGATAATTTTAATCCGAGTAGGTACAAAACAGTGACAAACTTCATCGAATCCAGCTTTGCACACCACGGAATGTACAGTGTCGACTGAACAGTTACGACAATTTGTTTCTACCGAGTATTCTACGATATGGTGATACCAAGGTTTTTCTTTCTTCTGTATAGAAATGGTTCATCATTGTTTTCGTCGGACGTCGGAATAGTTGCGTTTAATAAAAAAAAAAAAAGAAGAAAGTGAAGGCAAAAAGTATCATGAATAAAATAAGCCGTGAAAATACACGTGTCCGAGAAAAAAAAACCTACTTATAGTCGCAAGTGTGTTTCTTTTCCCTCGGTCCAAGTGGCGTACGGAACGTATGAAGCATGCTTTGAAAAATCTATGTACATCCGTTTGTCCGAGCTTTCAAAGTGATTTAGTAGCAGTACTGTATACGTATATTACATTGGTCAAATCGCATCGGAATCTTCGGCTCTTTATCCGTAACGTCGAATTGAAGTGTGACAATCACCAGTAAAAGCGTATTCAACGGTACAAAAGTGCACGCTACGGTTTTCGAATCGTCCTGGCGATTTTTTTCTATTGACGTTACGGTGCTGCCACGACTCTCCAAACAAGTGCACGTGTATGTACGTATATATATGTGTGTGCAGACAATTAGAAAATTTTTATCTTCCAGAATCGCCCCCATAACGGCCTGCTTTATCTATAGTCCAAACAATATAAGCCCAATTTTTTTAAAATCACGTTTGGATAAACGTCATGATATTTATGAAAAGATCATTTCAAGTCCCCAAAATTCACTATTTGAAAAAGTTCAGACCCTTTCCACCAGACAAGGGTACCAGATATTCAACGCTTGGGCACACGGATGCAAAATATAATTTTTTCATATATACACAAACACACACACACACATAGGTGGCAAGCTTGGAGCAACGCGATATGCGCGAGTTTTGACATAATGGCGGGTAAGACACGAAGGCCAGTAACCACACGATATTGCCATTCAATGTATGGTTTTATATCATAATGTTATTACAGAAATGGTAATTTTATAATTAAAATTAACAGTAGTTTTATTGGTAGATCACTCGCGGGAGGATTGATCGATCGCGTCGACGCTTCACGGTCAATCCGTGATCAACCGTTATTTTCACGCACATGCGGATATCTTTTTGCTCGATTATTTCCTGCTTTTTATTATTTTTTTTTATTATTTATTTTTTATCGTCATCAAATCTCCCCTATTTTTTCATCATACATAATGGAAAAAAATGTTACATTTGTACAGCCATCATATACATGTTACATTTAAATTACCGTTAATTTATCATTGTTTCGTTTTTTGTTTGTTTGATCGTTGGTGTGAACGTGTGTGTCTGTGTGATTTTCCGTGTACCTGTGTGGCGTGTCGAGTGTGTACTTGCCTACTTTATGAGTGACAATGTCGCTACAATCGTGACAAAACTCCTAGCACGGGCATCTGCGTTAATATTTCGGTTCGACAACTCGCATGAAACGGAAAAACAAATATTTTTTTTATTTTTTTTTATTTTTGTACAATCCAATACGCGTTATCGATGAATTTGAGAAGGTTTACGCCAAGACTTTCACCGAACGTGAAAAGCTTTTGGATTTTCCTCGAATGAATTTCACGAATGGTAAGGCATAATAATTCATCGGCTATTAGAACACCTCCGTTATTTTTGCCCGATTAATTCTTTCTTACCCAATTGGTCTGACGATTTCGTCGCTCAATCGAAAACATTACCCGTTGGCCACGAATCGCTTAACGCAAAATAACCATGTCAGCAATTTTTAATGATCTCGACATTGCGTAAATGACAATAAATAAGATTCTAAGGATGCGAAAATACTACGGTGTATTCAATGCAAGAAATGAAGAAATATATAAATTCGATTAAAGTGAAAACGCGAGCGACGAAAGCAACGTTGGAATACAATAATCGTAACGGTTTTATAATCAACGATTGCGTCTACACTGTTTAACATGCCGATTTGCAGCACGAACAAATATCGATTATAACTATACTGAAGTATGTGTAATAACTTGATTAATTGATTATTTTATAACGCTTATTAATCGTCAAAGTGGCATTATTCGAAAAAAGATGAGAGCTCCATCGTTTCCACACCAAACAACTCGAAGATTAAACGGTGACAATAAACCGCGAATTCTAACGTTTCCGGGTTGCACAAAACGCAGTTACGTTTTTATATCTTTCTTGCTTCACTTTGTGTGCCAACGAGGCCAACTAGGGCTTTTTCATCGATTGCGCAGACTTCAGGTAGTTTTTTTGGGCCAAACGTTATTGGGTTGACAAAATTGTATGCGGCGAAAAGAGAAAGAGCGAGTTAAACGACGATCCGCACCGAGGATAAAACGGGATGAAAAATAAAAGTGAGAATAATTGAGAAATGCGAGAGTTTCTTGTCTCAAGCGTCCGCAATAACGTGAAACGTAAATTTTCGGAAAATGCATCCGATAAATCTCCCCCCGTTGCTGTTGACAATAAAATGTTTCAATTATTTATTTTTGCTGATGCAACTCGACGCATCGTCCAGTAACCCGTTGAGCGACGTTGAAAGCCAAACAGCAAAAGACAAGAAAAACAAAAAATCGAGGTGGCGAGGCGACAAAATTGCTCCTCGTAATTCAAACGGTAAAGAAGACGAAATTCCAATCACTGACAAAACGACTGCGTTCAAATTGTTGCCATTTATTTCGTTTTTTGTCCCGTTTTACTCTTCTCAAGTTTTTGATCCACGCATTCAAAACAGCCTACGGTCCTACAACGAGGAGACTGTAGTGTTTCCGGTTTGTCGTTTTTGTCGATGTGTTTGTGAGTGTACGGTCGCGTGTTTCCGGTATTGCTTTTTTTCTTGCTCTTTCCCATAGTGTTGCGAACGAATTTCACGAGTGAACGTAAGGGGCTTGGCCATGTGTCAATGCTTCGTGTGATTAAACGTTAGAGTAATGGGGGATTACTGGTTTTAATCATGCATCATTTACGAAACTGCTCTCAAATGCTCGTTTTTTAAAAGTTTTTTTTTTTTCTTTTTCTTTTAAACGTTACAATGACATATCTATTCGCACTGCTCTGCCTGTTGTAAAAAACATTGTCGAAAATGATCCTCTTTTGTGGCTATTTCATCGTTTCTACATTCTATACACTAATATACAAGTTATGTATTTCTTTTTTTCCTTGTTGCTGCTGCTTCTTCCGCAATATGCCTGTCCTTCCCACTTATCTAAATTACCAGCTATTTGAAATACACTTGTCCACTTTTAAAAATTTTATTTCATTCTTTTGTTGTCTTTGTTTCCCATGCGTTCCTCATTCGTTTTTTCACTCTCATATATATAGGTGTATCTCGGGTGCGTGGTCCGAGCGCCGCTGGCTCGTATCCGTTAGTTCCATCGAAGGAAAGAAATCGGCAAACCTTCGGATTACATAAATACGATCTTCTTTTAATTTTTCGAAGTTTTCACCGGTTAATGAAAACCGGCACTGCGTATCACGGTTTTGATCTTGCTATTTCGTGCGTCGTTACTCAGCAAATATTCGAGCTTCAAAAGGGAACTAAACGAAACACCGTCAGCTGTAAATACGTGTCTCAGCAAAGGCGTGCTCAGCGCCCCCCCGGGCTTCAGCGAAAACCTATTGGCGTATTCGATAACGCGATACGAGCCAGCGGAATCGCAAAGTCCCTGCAGGATGTACACAGGATGTGGAACGAGGAAATATGTACACTATATATTTACCCGCACGGGCCCTACGAAATATTCGTAGTTGCACGAGCGCGTTAACGTGTACACGTGTGTTGGTGAACGTTGGGTGGGCCTTCGGTTTCCTTTTTTTTTTCTTGGATATGAACGATGTGATCCTTGACGGGAGGTGGATTGGGAGAGGAGGAGGGGCAGGGTGGTAAGATGAATCGAAGAGATTATACGTGACTTAAGAGAATAGCGCGCTACTGTACATCAGTCTTAATATCAGGGCGCACCATTCCCACTGATGTTCGCCGATTTTTCATTCCTTTTTTTTTTTTACTATTCCTTCCCTCTTATTCTTCTTTTCTTTTTCTGTTTGAATATTTTAAATATAACATTAGTGACAAAAGACAAGCCGGAGTGTGTACAACCCTCTCGAAACGACATCATCAAGTAATTACACCAGGCGCCATGGCAGTTGAATTCGGTATGGTTGAAAATACGGGATGAGGTGCGGGGATTTTTTCGATATAACATTATGAATGAATCGCTCGTGATAATTGTGTGATAACTTTCGTGTGTACATTGTACAGATCGGGCGCGTTTTAGCTCGATATCCGTCAAGTGTGTTATTACGGTGTGACTTCTACAAGTGGGAGGTCGCAGATCTTTCATATATATATAATACAATTAGCGTGTAGTAGTAGTAGTAGTAGTAAAATCATATACAATTGTTACAATATTTAAATAGTACTTATTACATGTATATCATCAACCGATGGGTTTATGCTTTATAGGTATACATATACAGTTATATATATATATATATAATATATATATGTGAGGGTGTACGTGTGAGTGAGCGTTTGTGTGTTTGGTGAACGTGTTTTTGTGTACGCGTGAGCGCGAATCTATGCGTTTGCGCGACACGCGCGAGTGTCTATATTTATATATATTTATATATATGTATATATATATATAATCAATATTTATAGGGTTACGCGCGATTTTTAAAAATATCCCACCCCAGATCAGAGTCGCCGCGGTTTTAATCGGGGTAGCGTTAGCGCGAAATATGCAGCTCCGTTATCTCGATTCAAACGTTTTCTCGCACTCGACCGTAAACAGCTTCGTGCGCGATTGGTTTTCTTCTTTGACTGGAGAGACGGAGAGATGGAGAGCGCGACGGAGAAAGCCAGTGGTTGTTCGGTTTTTCACGGCTGCATTTTTGCTGCAAAGACGTTTTTCCATTTTCTCTCTTTTTCTCTCGCTCTTAGCGTCTGGTACGATACAACCACCACCACTACCACCCACCACCACCGTCGCCACGACCACTCTAATCGATACTTCGACAAGCGACGATTACCTGACGTACTTGAACGAGACAGCTGGCGTAGCAGTCTCGGTCGGTCGCCGCGTATACTTGTGGGGGAGAAAAGCGCTTACAAGAAATATACTCGAGGCACGCGTTGCTTCGTCATCCTTCTCTTCCTTTTTTTTTTCCTCCGACCTTCCATCCGCTTTTCTCGTTTCTAACTCATCCGCGCGTTATCTCGAGGAATCGGACATCCGCGCATCATTTCTTCCGTTCCGTTTGGTTTTTCGGAACACGCGCTTTTACGCTATCGAGTATATATACGAATAAAATACGTTTTCTGACCTCTACAAATATTTCTTAATAGCTCCACCCGAGTGTTTTGTTTTTTTGCTGTACTCGCTTAATCCTTTCTTATCTTTCCGTTTGTTTTTTCTTGTTTCCTTCACTCACCCTAACAGACTCCGTTTCGTCTATCGTAACTTAAAATCAGGCGTAAAATAACGAAAGAATTATCTTCTGTCGTTCTTCTCCCTTCATTTTCTTTTTCTTCCATGTAGCTTAAAATATCGAAAGACTATGTACTGAATGTAGAATTTCACGTAACTTTACTTGTTTTTTTTTCTTCTTCTTCTCATTCTTCATTTCTGTTTTATACATTACCGCGACGTATCTCGAGTTTCTCGATCGATCAATATTTCGCGCTATATAAAAAATTTACACTATTTATAATCAAATAATCGTTTCAGGGTTTGTCGTTTTCTTTTGTTTCCGCTTGTTTGGGTTTTCTCATTTGCGTTTCTTTTCTCCTTTACTTTTAATCAAGGAGCTTAAGTAGATTTAAGAGTTAGCGATTAGATATTTAAGTACCACTAACGTTTCGTACTAAACACTAAGTAAGGTAAGGATCGTTAGCGGTATGGATCGTGGAAGGACGCCGTATAGAAGAGTTTCATATTTCGTATTTATAAAGTGTTATATGCGCTTTTTTTTAACTTTCATATATGTATATGTATATACACACATAAGTATGCGTATTTATATACATATACGTATATATATATATACACATATATATGAGTGTGTGTGTGTCTAGCGATTAGTATCAGCGATAAATGAATAAACAGTAGAGGGTGGCGTTAATCAAACAAATATTTATAATAATAAAAGTAATAAGCTGTAATTAATTAACCAATAATGAAGGATGATAGTATAGAAATAATCGACAATCTTAGTTGATACGACATGAGAGAGATTTTGCGTTCGTTTCACTTCCATCTTGTCTGGCTTTTCATTTTTGAAACTCCGACGACGAATGATTATTAAACCACTCGTATACTATTATAAATGATGCGTTTCTTTGTCTTTAATTTACAGATGACGCGCGATTTACAAGGATGAAGGAACTATCGTCATTCCTTAAATATTATTACATAATATGTTCATATCGTATTTATATAATTCACGTTATTAAATGTCCTGTTGACCGAGAGAGAAAGAAAGGGTGAGAGAGGGAGGCAGATAGAAAGAGAGTGTGAGAGAGGGAGAAATAAAGAGGGAGAGATGATGGTTGGAATGTCTGTCTGTCCCGACTATCGTATGACATTTGCGTTTCAAATAGTATCCAAATCGGAAAGGTCTGATTAAAAAATATTACCGAAAACAGAAAAAAAGGTTCGCCCGTTTCTACCGATTGTATGGGACTTTTTTTCGCGTTAGTTGGGGAATAGTATTATCGTTGTTCTAGTTTTGTTCACTAAAATAATCTTCGAGCCCGCCCCCTGCAGCGATTTTTTCGGACTGAATCATCGATCGTGATAATTAAAGGAAACGTCAAACGATGCATCGTCTTTTACTTCTTTTTTCTTCTTTTCATTTTTCCACTGTGCTTTAGTCCCAAAAACGTGCTATCCGCGCGAAGAAAGATTGAAGAGAAAAGGTACCTACGAATTTATCAATTTCATTAATAAATTGTTATATACAATATCTTACAAAGAAAGTTGCCACAAATCCTTTTCTTCGATTCCATTCGTTCCCTTACTTTTCTTCTTTTTTTTTTGCTTCTGCATCGTCTTATCACTTTTTCATACAGAGTACCTCGCGGCTGATTACACTTAACGAAAATATCATACATTATACGAGGGGACGCGACGCGATCGGATTTGTGCACATGTATTTGAGGATGTACGATTGTATTCAAGTCTGGACGATTCATCGAACGTTTCCATTCATATCGCAACATCGTGACTCGATAGAATTTTCTTTTCCCACTATTTCACGAGTAATTTTTTTAAAGCAATTTAACCGAGTAAATGGACTACTAAAACGTTTTATTTAAGATCCGAGATAAAGAGGACGAGAAATCGTCGTATTTTTGAGATTATCGCCAAATTCGTAACATTCTCAGAGCACGAGGAAACAAATTGTTTTACTGGCTTGTACAGAATTCAGCTTGGAAAACGCGCTCGAATGAGTGAAAAAATCGCCTTAAGGGACGGATTAAAAAAAGGCACAGGAAGATCCAGTACAATAACTCAAAAAAATGTTTTTCAAAGGTCGGGTCCGATTGATTAAGGGGATTTAAATAGTCTCGGGAGCAAGCCGACATTGGAAATGGGAAGGCGCGAAGGTTTATTCAACACACGATTGTGCGAGCTACTTCGAAAGATTTGTCGCATAAAACGTGGCAATTGTTTATGTAATGTACAATTAAGATCCAATATGTTCAAGGAACACCACGATCGTTCAAATGGCGCGTAATCTTTCGAGGT
The DNA here is from genome assembly GCA_030522765.1 of Ophioninae sp. B BG-2022a. NCBI lineage: Eukaryota > Metazoa > Arthropoda > Insecta > Hymenoptera > Ichneumonidae > Ophioninae sp. B BG-2022a. Next base: position 28,392 of record JAPYZJ010000412.1, read on the forward strand.
TGAAAAGAAAAAAATAGAGGATAGCGGAAAACGAAAGGAATACATTTCCGCTGAAGCGTGTCACTTTGTCAACAAATTTCGTATTTTACAGGTTTTAATAGGAATAGGAGAGTTCTCCATAATTCGCGCATCCCTGCCGACATGTTTCCGGATCAAATTAGGGCCACTTTAGAGACGGGTTGTCGGCCGTGGGAAGCGTTATCAGAATGCATCTCGTCTTCTTTAATTTCAGTTAATCATTATAATACACAATATTCACAGAGTTCGTTAAGAGAGAAAGCAAGAGAGAGAGAGAAAGAGATGTAAAGGGAGAGAGTGAGAGAAGGTGGAGGAGAAGGATGTGAGAAAGGAACAAGTGGTAATTGAAATTTAGGGACAATTCAAGGAGGGATGCTTGTCTGGAGAAACCGTTATATTAACGAATGTATCCGTTATTTATTTATATCACAATTTACAAACGGACTAAGAAAAAAATGGTAGAAATTTTTATTGAAAAGATGAAATCTCGACCGAACCAGTATAAATGTTATCTCTGTGTTGAGCTTGTTTTAAAAAACGGAGAAACGAATTTTCCACACTCTTGGTGTAAGAATTGAAAACAAGGAATGAGAGTCAGGCCAATTAATGCATGTATGTACGTAGCTATGTCCAATTAGCATTTAGCTGTACTTTGAATCAAGCGTGGACACTTTGTGTGAAATAAATAACAACGAATCCAAGAACACGTGTTCGTTCAATGATGATTTGCGATTCGTGTAATTGTTTATTCTGTTTCCGGTTCGCATGAATTCCAAAAGTAAGTAATAGAGTGATATACCGAGACATGTCGGTGGGTGGGTTTGCGTCAAGCAGCAAGGAAAGGAAGAAAGACGTGGCGAAAGATTGAGGAATGGGAAGGAAAATCGGTCGGGTCTGGGGTGCTCAAACTTCACTCCCATGTCAAATGCTAAGCCAGTGCATTCTTAACACCGTTAGCTCCTATAATCTCTATCCGTAATCGATTCTCGTCAAGCTTTTACTGTTATCTTTCATTTTCTTTTAATCGTATATCTTGATTTTCTCTTCAGATCGAACCAATCGGTCGTCGCCTATCATACTTAATAATACCTAGACGTGATCGAGGCGCGACTCGATCGTTTATTCGAATGTCACGCCGCGTTCAGTCTCGTGCGCATCATACACGGTTGTTGGACGAATAATGCAGCACTAAAAGAACTCTCTCTATCCTAGCTAGCTCAACTCGCGCTCAACACGTTTATGCAATTAATCGTCTTACGGAGACCGACGAACTTTTTCTGCGTTCATACTTTGTTTACTTTTTCTTTCTTTCCCTTTCGCAGATCATTGAAAACTGGTGAAAGTGGTTTCATCCGTGTTATTAAAAAATTACGCTCGCTAGGCGGAGTCTTCGGAGGATTTTGCACGCCCGAAATAAGGAAAAAAAAAAGAGAATAAAACATTGAAAAAACAAACAAAGTCAGAACGTGCGAAACGGATTATCGCCACGAATGAAAAGTGTCCAATTAACGGAGAAGCCAACTCAACGGTTATTCGCCGCGTCTCGATTAATCGAGACATTAAACATTGCTTTTGTTTCCATCCCCGGTTTCTTTTTTTTCTTCTTCTCGTCATCACTCCGGGACGCGGAACTCGCTCCGGGCGTTATCGAAACCTCGAAAACAACGCGAGCGTACATACGCAATGCTAGTGTCCATTCGTTACGATATAAATCCGTGTGTCGCTGCATCCTCGGCCTCTGGACCGACTCTATCGCGCTCCGTTTTGCTATGCATTTTTTTTTTTAAATCTTCCTTAAAATGATTTGTTTGTTTTCGGCGACGGTTCTACTTTCCTCCCTCGTGTACTCGTAGCCCTTACTGATTTTCACGCGATTAACAGTGTGATTTCGTTCAAGACGCCTTATAACGATTTTTCGGGAGGCGCGATCGCGGCTTGTTTATAAAACCTGAGTGGGTTGTTGGCCGGTTGTCGGGACCGGTCCGGCTGACGATGTCGGTGGACCGATAGGCCCGAGATCACCGGTTCCGGTTGACGAACCAGCCGGCGTTGTAACACCCATCGCAGACGCCGTCTTCATAAAGAATTTTTCCAACTTGACGATAATATGCTTTCCGTACGTATACTTTCGCAGACTTCCAAGATGCGGCCGAATTTTGTGCATCAGCACTTTGCGCTGGGCTGGCTCGGCGACGTCTATCATCTTTTGAACCACGTAATTTGCGTACTGGTCCTTCATCATCACGTTCAATGCACTGAAACGTAAACGCAGTGTTGTTAAAATACCGAATAAATGCAAGACTTAGTGAAAAGACGGCACACGTCCTGAAATATTTTATCCCAAAAGGTTTCGCAGCTTGATAGTAACGTAAATAACTGTAAGAGTGAATTGTGAATATCAATAAAACGGGGAAAAAATAGGCTTCGTTGCGTCGTTTATCAAAGAGCGCATCGAAAAGAGATCGATTTATTTGTTCAACTAATTTTTCGTTTTAAACAAATCAAAATATCCAGGCCCCAGATATATGTACAAACGAGTTTTTACCCGAAGGTCATTAAAAAGCTTCAGGATTTGCGTTAAACACGTTTTTCTAGAAAGCACGGCTAATCAAGTTAGAATAATTTATTGCATTCTTTTGTCGATGAAACTACGCGATAATAAAAAAGGACATTTTAACTGTACGCGTGAAACACATTTGTCTGAAAATCGACATCTTTCTCGTGGCCCCGCACGATTTTTTCGAAATTCTGCGCATGTCCTGCTCTTTTTTGAGACTCAACGACAGAGTATCTCTATTTTTACAAACGAAATTTCCAATTTTTCGTCGTTCTTGGATATTGAGGATATTCTAGAATTCGAGTCAATTTATAGTTTCAGTGATGAGGGATGGAGCCATGAAAAATTCATTAATTCTCCGCCTCCATTTTTAAGCGATAGAGCTTCAAAAACACCTATAAATATTTGAGTTGCGACATTTCCTTGAAAATATGGGAAATTAAATTTTCTCGAACCGTTTTTTACAACCCGCGTCCCTTCTTGCACCTCTCACAAAGTTAAATTTTTTTTCACCGAATGGTTATACGAAGAGACCCAGAAGGGGCTACTATGACACATGAAAATTTTTCTATCCGACCGGAAATCTCGATCCGCGCTGAAAAAGGAGTGCAATAATAACGGTTGAATCTTGAGGGTGACTATGATGAATATTCGAGTAGCTTTCGACTCACTTATCGTTGAAGCCGCAGACTTCCTCGATAAGCACAGCTCGTTCTTGTCTGGTCGCGTGTGTGACACATTTCTCAACGACGTTGCTGGCAAACTTGTGTTGCGATAGAGCGAGTACTTTTCCCCTGACGCTGCCTATTAACTGGGCCTTGTCTTCAATTTTACCGTGTTCTGCATCATAAATAAATAGAAAGAAAAAAAAATTAAAATATTCTTGAAAGAGATTCGAGTGGATCGATCTAGTCGCAAATGTGAATAGTCACCTAAAACGTGCTGAATCACGTAATTCCCGTACTGATCTTGAATGAGTTGATCGGTTGCGGCGTGAAGTTCCTGTAATATTCCTTGGGTCTGCTCGGGCGTGCAATGTTCCAATATACGCTGAATAACTCTGCATCCGTAAGGATGCGTACTGAGAGAATAAACCTGACCGGCGAAAGCTCCGATAACGAATTGTAAAGCTCGCGGTTCGACGCATTCGATGCACTTTTGTACCACGTGATTGCCGTTCTGATCTTTCACGCATTTTAGAACGTGGCCGTCCAGCTCGCGAACTATTTCCTGCTGTTGTTCCGGTCCGATCGATTCGAGAGCCTTTTGAATTACGCGACAACCGTACATCTGCAATGCTAACGGTAACACGTGCCCGCGTACCTGAAAGAAACAATAAAAAAAACGGTGCTCCTGTAACGCTGATATTTTTCAAATGAGGTAGTCGAAATCGCACAACTGTCAAGTATGTGGTTAATAATTGCAGGAAATCAGCTAACACGCTTTATAAATGAAAAAAAAAAAAAATTGAACGTGTCTGATACAATCGGTCTAAATACTACGAAGAATTCGTCCGATGATGTTAATAAATGAATAAGCCCAACGATCCAATCTGCACTCCGGAAGTGACCCGTGTTTAAACGTTATTGTACATATTACGATCGAAATGACGCATTATTGTGTTCAATTATTCATTCCTGTTGTATTACTACTCGTATATGCAATTGTAATACGCCATTTTTTTTTTGTAGACATTCGTACGATTTTTTCTAATAACAATATAAAACATTTTCAGCTAAATTTTCTCGTATTGGAAGCGCGGCTAGACAGGCTTTGACAGCTGATCGATCGTTTCATGCCAAGGAAAACAGTAATGTGCGAAACGTGAAAAATGAGTTGGCCGCCTCATAAATTTACCTTTTGCGCAAGCGTCGATTTTTGTTCCGGTGTACCGAACTCGAAGAACTTTTGTATAACGTAGTTACCGAATACATCGGTCATGAGAGAATACGCCGAGGCGAGAATCTCCTGAAAAACGAGCTGTTTCTCGCTCGGTGAGGCACGCTCGAGTTTTTGCTGTATGAAACGGGAACCGTGCTGATCCTGACTGAACTCGACTATATGGAGAGCCAGGTCTCGCAACTGGAGATTCGGAAATCTGGAGGGAACAGAAATAAATAAAGAGCGTAAAAGATACGAAAAAAATACTTAGTGATTGCTCTTCGGCATTTCATCTTACGCACACAAAATAATTTTCAGTTTTCTCTACAATCACAAATAGTTTTTAAAAATTGAATTTCGCACGAAGGTTCATCAAGATTTACCAGATCTCGATCCGGAGGTATATTTCAGCACTAAATTGGTAAATATTTCCTATTTCTACCATTTGTTAAATATTTCCTATGAATCTATAATTCATTGTATGAACAGTAAAATTCAAGTAATGTAAACAACGTAATAATTATATATTTTTTTATTCTTAATTTGTCAACATCCAAAATGTTTGACCGATTTCCACAAATTCCATCAATTTTTGTTCAAATCTTTAACGATCTATTAAAAAAAAAATGAAACTAAGAACAGAAAAAAAAATCGTAAAAACGATTTCTCCCTTAGCCAGAGCGCTCCACTGATTTTCGCTAAGTTCATTCAAGAGGGATTTAGTTTCTATCAAAACTGTACAATGTACAAAAAAACTCAGCTATTTCAGAAACGAAATTTCAGAAACGAAAATTTATGCGTGCGCAGGAAATATACGTGCATGGAGACACTGCGTTTACACGTAATTATTTGATACTTTGAAAAAAAACGGCGAGCGTATTTCCATTGAAATAAAAAAAAAGAGCTGTGAAAAGCTTCCTTTACGGGGATTACATTTACGTAGCTCTATCCGGTCCGTATTATTCAGGACGAAGAGTCATATATAAGGGAGCTGTGCGAACCTATTATTCCGGAAATCCTCGAGCAAGCGTGATCGTCCACCCGCGCTTTTGTCACCAACACCAGCCGCTCCGCCGCGTCCAGGTTTACCGACGAGATTCGGGAATAGCGAGTTACTGGAGCCGAAAACGCCGTTCGCCGTGAGAGCGGGAACGGCGCTGGCGCGGAACTTCGCTTCCGCTCCGGGTGCTGCGGATACCCGGCTCGCACCACCGACGAGTACTCCTAGAGAACCGCCGAGTGTTGGTGGCGGTGTCAGAGAAAGACCGAGAGGACTCGGCGACGCTGTAACCGTACCTGCGTTCAAAAGGACTACAATTATCAAATGTTCTCGATCATCATGAAACAATGTCACATCGTGCACCAGTTCGTGAGTTTTTTTTGGGTTCAATCAATCAATAACGATCGCAGAGTCCCGTTAGGTCGAATTTCAGATGACTCTGCATTCACGCGTAAACGGTGCGATAATAATTTTTCGATTCAAGGATCGTTTCACTCCAAAATTAATCGCGGTAGTTAAAGAGAGTCGCGTTACGTTCGAACTTGTCACTCGTCGCTGATTCGTCGATCGAAATATCATTTCGCGATGGGAACAAAATTTTCCTAAAATCCACTATATAAATATCGATTATCGCAATGATTTCTTACCCAAAGCGCCGTAACTTTGAGCCCATTTGGCTCGACTGCACTCCAAGCTGGGACTGAAAGCTGACGTGTTCCTATCGAAGGAGTCCCTTCTGCCGGTCGACGACGCGCCCAAGCCAAGACCTGAACAAACGAAACAAACAAACCACTTTAACATTGGTACATACTTGATTCTCACCGATGCGGAGGAAGCATCGAAAAAAGAAAAAACTTTAAAACCGTAATGTGACGTTCCATAGAATCCGGGATTTGCGCACGGGTACGCGCGCAAGCAATATGCGAGAAACTCAACGAAACATTAAATATGAGAGGATTAAAATACGAATGGTTGGAGGTAAAATGATGAAGAGAAGAGTGGATTAAAAAAAAAGCGCTGTAGAAGCATGCTCGCGTTTGCTACGGTTATTAATTATCCCTATTATTATTAATATCATTACTGGCATCATCAACGTTGTCATTTTTGTTAATTTTGGTCCATTTATTGTTACATCTGAGCAACAATGAAAGGGTAGCTTGTCATGCCAATTGGTCGTACGATGAAACGTTTTCCTCGACCGTCGGATTGTCAATTGTTCGAAATAATTGTGTCATGGGTAAAGCAAGCGGAGGAGGAAATAGATGAGGGAACGGAGGAATGAATGGGCTACGCTGATATAAGGGAAAGCAAGAGAAGGCCAGCAGGGAAAGAGCCACGTCATCGTCAGTACCTGTGCTCTGTAGTTGAGCCGGCGAGCCGAGGGCACCGAGAGGTGAACCACTGTAACCCAAAGCCGCTAAGCCCGCGGCAAGTCCCGAGCTCTGCTGTTGGGCCTGTTGTACCGCAACCGCTTGAGCTTGCGCAACCACCGCGTTGCACGCCGCCAGACCTGCACCAAAAGCCCACAACCCACGCGCGTTTCTTTAATTGTCAATCGATTAGCGCTACGAACGGTTTCTACGACTAGCGATAACGGTTTTCTACCTTCCACTTTGTCTCGCTTCTGTTTAACGTTTTTGCTCAGCTTTTTTTCTTTGTTTCTTTTTTTGCCTAAAGTGTATTACCGTAAAGCAGCCCGAACGCAACGCGTACACGCGAAGAGAAGAGGATCGATGAAGACAATTAGCTCGCGCAACACGGATACCGAGAGAACGAACCGACAAACGAATAATGGAACCTCGACACATCATACGCTGAAGGATTTTAATATCATCGTTATTTTATTTTCTCCACGTACGCGCTATAACGAACTCTTGAAATAAATTATTCGGTCGAAACACATCACGCTGGACTTTTGCTTCGTGGTTTTAGGGAATTATATATTTACTTCGAATTTAATTACAGCCCACACAAGGAAATCGATAAAACAAATGAGATTTTGTACGAATCAGACTGTCATTTGCTGCCATGAAATCATACATTCAAAGTGAAACAAATATTTCTGTTTTGATTAAAGAGCATGCTACTTTTGATAGAAACATGTTGGACGCTGCTTCGTTGGCAACTGACGAGTCGATCGAATTTACAAACTTTGATGGATTCGTGTGAACAAAATCGGAAGCAGGAAAATCCAGATACGAATTTTAGATGAATCAAAAATTTTTACTTATCAATCTCAGTCACTAAATTTTTATTTGTTACGAATGATGAAGGTTAGGATCTTGCAGTTATGCGCAATACGACTGTTCTATGTTATGTTTCCAATCTGAATGTTTAACGGGTCGCTAAAGTTTTTTCGACTGTAACAGATAATTTTTCGAATTTATCACTCGACCAGACTTTTCATTGGAACCTATTTTCTTCAAGCACGAATACGATGTCAAGACTGACCAATATTTTGGAAGACGCTAAAGAACACAGGCTCAATCAACATAGCCGGTATGTACCAAGCTTTAATACCGAAAAGTCGCCGTAACGATTTCAATCGCATAACGCGAGGAAACTTGATAAAGGCGGGATAAAAGAGCCCCTAAGGTTTGGCGTGAATTCGATTGAGATACATACGGTCAAAGGCTCAACAACAAGGATCGTCGATATCCCGAGAACTACCGAAAATGTACATCGCCCATCCGACATCAATCTTCCAAAACGCCGATACAATTATTCCAAAACAATAAAAAACTCTGACAGGATTTAACGAATGTTTGCTCAGTGAGTCGAACGTGGCAATTGACGTACGAAATATATCACAAAATTATGAGGAAAGTATTTTATACTTCGTTACGTACTGAGTAAATCGATCCAGCCTCAGGCCGAGAATATTTTCATTGCTCATGAAAGAAATTTCGCAACATCGAAACGAACGTAATTCCAGTTATTCATACCGGTGTCTTTTATGCAGTATTCCGAGGTATCTCGTAAATGGATCTTCAAAAATCTTTCAGCGTGCGAAACGTTTGCGAAATTCTCATAGCAATCTTTCTCTCTTTCTCTCTCTCTCGAGATGATATTTTTTGGCTCGTAGGATACTAATGACGATGTCCATTCGCTACTAGATTCATCCTTTTCTGAAGACGCTCGAGCTTGCAAAACCTCTTTGATCCTTTTCTGTTTCTACGTGTTCGTGCGCTCGTTGTACGTGTATTTTTGGAACGGTTCCCTTTTTTTAGTTACACAAGAGGGTTAATGATCGGGTGTTGATGAAAACGGCGCTATGTATTATATACAGAATAAAAGCTTGCTTCTCGTTCAAAGTTACACGATGTAGGGGAAATTTAATGAAGGTACAACAACAAAGGGTGAAAGTGTATTGCGAATCAGGTTAATCGATCTCCTCCACTTCTCTCTCTCTAGCCTTCTTCTTCAAGAATAGAGATGGAAGATTTCTGTGAAAGTCCACGTGAGAAAGGAATCGAGGCTGTTCGTATTTAGCCTGGTCAATCTCCTCTCTCTTCCAGTCTTCTTCTTTCTCGCGAAATAATAGACGAGAGCGACGGTACGAGGTTGCGCGTGTTTGATAAATTCGTTTTGTTACCTAAGCACTCGCCAGGCGTGGCATTGCTGTGTGCCGATGTCGGGGTAGGTTGTGAATATAGGCTCGGTGGCGGTGGAGCCGGAGGTCCTGGTGGTGGCTGAGACGGTGCTCTGTTGACGAGTACGGGCGCCGGACTGACCAATCTCATGGGTGTGGCACCAGAACCGAGGCCTCTAACGCCGCCCATAACTATGGACCCGTTCTGATCGTAATAAGCCGGTATCACCTGATACTGGCCCTGAACCTGAAATTCATCAATAATGCGCTCGATTACACTTTTCTAATCAAATACGCAATTATAGAACGATCGATATCTTGAGTATTCGGGGTTGGATAAAAAACCTGAATTTCGATTAACCAGAAGACTCAAAATTACGAATTTGATAATATTCCGAAACTACAAATTTCGTAAAGATCGTGCCAGCAAAAGCTGGCATGTCAATTCATATGCCAGTGGATTGTAAATTTTCTACATCATATTAAATATTAAAATTATTAAAATCAGTAAAATATTGAAATTCGGAATTTTGGGCCTTCTGGTCAATCGAAGTTCGGGTTTTCTACCCCATCCCGGGCATTCGATGCTTTCCAATTACTCATTATTTCAAGAGTGGATCGTATCGTCAAAATGTTATCATGACGATGTAAATGTACATAAAATCGTACATTGTAAAGCAACAAAGTGAGATTTATGCCTGTTTCCCCGTGCCCTCTTGATGACGCGATGGCGCCATTGCATTGCAAAATAATGCGTCGGGGCAAAAAAGGTTTTTTCAGGAATAGGCAGTAACGTTCGAAGTGACGATTTACAGTTAGAAATGGAAAATGAAAAAAAGAAAACAAAAAAAAAGAATTAACGTAAGTTAGAGAAAGGTGGGAGCAAGGATGATGCGGTTGGGTTTTAACTCATATGTGCTCACCGGCCCATTTTCAAAACGGCAAGTTATTTATTATCTGTGTCGACCTTAAACTGAGCTTTGATTTTTGAACGGTACTGTTCGCTTTGTTTACATTTTGGCATAACAAAAAATAAACGTCAAAGCATTTTCGCCATTTTTTCTGACTTTTAAAAAAACAAGTCTTTTACGAAAAGGCTTTTAGGAAAAAAAAAAGTTGGGCACATACGGGTTAAGGAAGGTTATTGCCACGTCGGGTTTGACAATTTGTAGCTCACCGTCTGTGCAAGATTATTGGCGCTATCTTGCGCAGCGGCAGCCGCGACCGCCGCCGACGAGGGTGTGAGGGGTCTCCGGGGCGGAGGCGGCGCGGCCGCCTGGGGTGGTGCCTGTGGCAGTAAACCGGCCGGATAGACCCACGGCGCGACTCCATAATATTGCGGAACAACGGGGGGAGCTCCGGCAATGAGAGCACCGACGTAAGGCTCCTGACCGCTTATGACCGTATACGGCGCCGTTGGAAAATTCTGCTGTTGTTGTTGCTGCTGCTGTGCCTGCGACGCGGCAAGATATTGTTGTTGCTGCTGTTGCTGCTGTTGTTGCAACAGCTGAAGCTGCTGCGGCGTCGCCCCTTGTGGCTGACTGCGGAACAATTGCTGAAAAAAGAAACAACAAATATTATTATTATTACTAATACTTTATTAGTTAATAGATTACAATTAATACGATGCTGATCCGATAAATCAGAGAATTTGACCATCTACGTCATAACTGATCGAAACAATACGAGTCTTATGAGGAAAAGTGCAATTTAGTTTTCGGGTGAAATTCTTGATGGAAATCGGAAATAACGAAACAGTCGGAGTAAGTCAAACGTTCGACGAAAGAAAATAAGTGTTTATAAAAGGAAACGATAAAAATTAGGGAAGGTACAAAGTTTCATTGGAAAACTTCTGCAATGTTTCGTTGTAGATCAATTGAAAAACATTCCTCCATGGGAACGTTCGTTTCGAGTGATTCGTATACTTTTTTTCCAGAAATTTTTCAAAATATTATTCAGAAAATCGTGACATTTTGTAACATCTGTATCAATTAGGAGGACGCTTCCTGACAGTTACTTACTCTTGCGTCTAATATGAACGCGAATCTCAGAATTGGTACAATTTGCAGCGAACGAAATGCACTTTTGAAACAATCAAAATTTCCATTAACATCCTGAACCTCGCTCGTCTAGGGAAGGCTTGAAATTGACGAAAATTATATAGAAGTTGATAAGAAATAAATTAAATTCCGGGCCGAGCAATCGGACGCGCTTAATATATCTCAGAGGCTGAAACTTTGCGGCTTCGTCCGTCTCGTCGTCTCAACGACGAATCCTTGAAAATATTAATGAACGTGGAGTATCGATGAGTTTGATAGTGGGGACGAGATCGTCGTGGGTCGTTCGAAAGGTGGAACGCTCGTTTTTTGTTTAAAGACGAAATGGAAAGACACGAGGATCTTGGCCAAGCGCTGTCCGGTCTCCGATCACTTGCCGGAGAAATAGAGAGAGAGAGAGAGAGAGAGAGAGAGAGAGAGAGAGAGAGATGGCAAGACGAGGAAGGTCGTCGAACTCGAGCGGACGTTCACCGCGGAGCGCATTTGCCTCTTTCTGTTACATCGTGCCCCGGGTGCTCCAAGCTTAACAACCGTATACATGAATATATATATACACGCTTTAATTGAGCGCTATAACCATGGAACAAAGTTCGGTGAACTAAGTTCCGCAGCTCGATCCTGGACAACGGCAAGAATTATCCAGGTGACAAAACGACTACTGCGCACCCCGAAGTCCGGGCGGATGAATTCCGCCTTGTTGCTTATCCGTCCAATAAGGGTTAGGGATAAGAGCGCCCCGGATATTCGTCGATGAAGCATTCAAGGATAAACGACTGTTTAGTTCGGAACATTAGGAGAAATGTATTGGCTATCGTGAAAAGTTTGTTCCAATTGGTCGGACGTATTTCTCGAAGGAAACTGGTCTGCTCTAGTCTAGTTATGATCAAGTTGAATCTGCGTTTTCTTGTATTAAAATGATATTATATATTCAATTATATTTTCGTTCGGAATAACGTGAATTTTTTTGAAAAATGTTTGTACCCTCAAATTCGTTTATTCTTTATTTGTTTTAGTAAAGATATTTCGATGCGAACGGAATACTGAATTTTGTTGAGAACCACGTAGTTGGACTGGCCTTGGGCGACCTTGGGAGAGGTTACAACAGAAAGACTTTTTCATTTCATTCATTCGATTTTTTTTCAGTTTAGTTGGATTGGAAAATAAATTGATTTTATAGAAATTGAAAAGGACTATTTTCTTTGACACCCTTCTATCATCGCACATACGTATGGATATATAAACTTTTTTTTTCTCGACCAGACAAATAAAAGGCATAATTCCTGATCAACGCAAGAGACTCGAAGTTCGTAGCAAGCGGCTCGTGACGTCCCACCGAGAGGCAACGATGCGTTTCGGCTGTCGACCTCGGACACCTCGTTGGTCGTAATGTTCTCTCGTGCCTCACCAAGGTTAGGGTTACACCGGAAGATCCACGAGCATCCTCTTAATTAGCGCAACGGAAAGAAAATACACGTCGACGCGAAAGAATTGCGACGTAAAAAACACTGTGTCAATGGAGCGTGTTTTGAACAGCCCAAATTTGTGTGTTCCCAGTTGAGGCTCTTTTTGGGAGATTTTCGGGTCAACTTGAATTCTACACGAAATATGATTATTTTTTTGTGCACTAACGATCCGTCCGTCCGCGTTTCCTGGCCCAGTGACGGGAACTTTGGAGCGACGAGTACGAAAAAAAGAATTTTAATTGGCCGTTACTACCCAACGCAAAAAATGTATGACGAATGATCCACGTAATGTTGAAACATTACGTGAATTATTTATCACTCCAATGTTAATGCTTTACATATGTCCAGCAGTGTCGAAAACGCGCGAAAAAAACTGTTTTCAGAAAAGATAGAAATAGAAATTAATACAAATAATTTTTACACATTGTTTATTAGTGTTAGATTTCTGTAAGAAAAAATTATTTCATTTTTTTCCAAATATTACAACATGAAGAATCACGTTTCCCGAAGCACTGTGAAAAAAAATGGTTGCTCCACGGTTTGCATAATTTCTTCTTCAAATGTTGATAGATTTGCAGAACGTAAAAAAATTATTGTAAAATAAGGTTGTAGTTATAGTCTATAGAGTCGGGTCTTTAAAATGTAAAAAATTTAGCAACTTACGGCAGTTCAAACAAAAATGTGCATGTCGTAAATATCACGTTTTAATTATGTTTATAACATTTTCTAATCACAATATCAAAAATCCGGTTCGACAGACTATATAGAAAACAATTTCGAATATTTAATACAAAAAAAGCAGAAAAAAATATTAAAAACTGTATGAGTTATCATGCAGACATTTTCTATAATAACTTTTGAACTATAGGTATTTCTTACAATCAATTTTCACAGAAATATTCCTAAAACTATAAAAAAATAATAATCTGTGAAAAAAAAATCGATTTTTCGAAAATTCTGGACGTATGTAAGGCCTTAAAACGTACGTGGATTATAGAGACAAGCGCAGGCGAGAAAAGTATAGAAAAAAGTGTTGAAACAACGGATGTCCAGAAAAGTCAAACTAATGGTAAAATAAGGCCGTAACACGCGTAGGGTTTCTCCCTCGTTTCATCAAAGCTCATAATCCATTGTCTACGTTCGGCCCCGTACGAGCGACGGATATCGATTCTCCCGATGTAGGAATGCCGGTACATACGTGCCGCTAAGAAATTCACCTGGAAGCCGGTTAACGAATACGGTGTGAACGAAAATGATTTTTGTCCGAGACCGAGAACGTCGTTGACGGAAACAGACGCGAAGGTGAGTGACACGAGAGTAGGGATAAGCGACGTTAAAGGTACCGTTGACAAAAGGTCGACGATCCGAGAACGCCCGAGGGAATCTATTATCATTCATTCGGAAGCTCGTCCCTCAATGTGCTAGGACCAACAAATCATGAATACGTTTGAAAAACACACACTCGTCATTCGACGAGCCCGTATCGTTTGGGAAGAAAGAGAAAAACAGCTATTACGTAAGCCTATGATGACAGCACAGACGAGAAAACGACGTTCTTACGCACGTTGGAACGAATAATGGGAAATAAAAGAAACGAAGTTGAGGAAGGAACGTGGAAAAAAAAAGGAGAATAAAACTAGTCGAGTTGTGGCGAACAAATTGGGATTTTATGCATTTGTGTGTTTATGTGTGAGGATATAAATATATGATGAGGTTGAAGTTCGCAACGTTGCGAGGCAACGAAAATCATTATTTTTTAATTTCTCTATTTCTATTTCAATATAATCGTAACTAAAGCACCTTAATAATTATAGAAACCTTTATTGTGATAACATAGAATTCAAATAGAAAAAAATATATATTTCGCCAAATAATAGATTTAGGAAAATAAAAAAATGAGAAAATAAATTTCATTGCGTCGCAACGATGCGAACTTCAAGTCCATAATATATGCCCCTCCGACCATTTATATATCGGCAATAAAACAATAAAATTCCATCAACAAAAGTATATTGCGACCCTTAAAAAGCGAAGCACGCGATCCGTAACGGAACTCCTTAAAAAAAAAAAAAAGCTAGTAGTAAAAGGGTTTTAGGAATATACGAGTGACCTCGAACGAATATGTACGGGAGTAGAAGAGAAAAAAACGCGATCGTCTCAGACCACTTTTTTCGTAGACACGGAGATTCGTGCGGCGATGCGAAGAAAAAAATCAGAGCACCGCGAGGGGAAGGGTGAAAGAGAGGGAAATACGGAGGAGCAATGTCCGGCGGGGCGATCTCAGGAGATGAGAAATTACGAAGCTCGAGAGTACGAATCGGCACGGCGAAGGAGCAGAAGAGCCCGTTACTTAACCGCGGTGGCGGCGCTCGACGAACGCGAGGCACCGTTACCTCACCTGGCGACCGTGCGTGGAATATAACCGGGGTGTTCCGTCAAGAGCCTCGAACACGCTACGCACGAAATATCGCTTTTGTAGAAATCACGTGATTTTCAACCGCCTCCATAATTCTCCAAGAATTCTCCTAATAACACGGAATTTCGTATAATCTTTTTCGCAAACTTTGGCTCTCGTTTTTTAGAATTTCACGTAAAAACATAAAGCCCATAATCATGAAAATTTGGATCCCTGCTACGCAACGAAAATTATTATTTCATTAATTCTTTTTCAATTTATCCTCTCTCATTTTTTAGTTACGAAAATCCATTAATCACTTTTTACGTAACTCGTTTAATAGAATTTAGATATACCTAGAACGTAAGTTAATTAAAAAGTGAAGGAAGTAGTAAAGAATGTACGAAAGTATTTTTGTTGCATTCCAATGAAGCAAACACCAATGACACCCTGATCAAAACAATCCGTACTTCCAGCATACGATTGTATAATCTACTCAGCGATGTTTCCTCGATTCATTTGCACCGAAAGTTTCGTTTTCTATTTTTTCCTCTATTAAATACAAATTGACAGAAACTTCGAACTATTTCCATACAACAATTAAAAATAAAACTTCTAGACAGTTCGTCCGCTGCGAATCCAGTCTTTAAAATCCAGTCATTTAGATTGAAGGATAAAACGCTGATATGAGCCAGACAACGAATTTCCAAATAGCCATTTTTTTCCACCGGAAAACTGTTAAAGTGTCAAAAGGTGTCAAAAGATACGGGCATCTAAGGTGAGGATCATCAAAGTACGATTTCACATCATTTTTCGCGCGTCTTCGAATTACAACGGGCGATTAAAAAAATGATCAGGAAATAGGAAAAACGCGAATGTACCGGTATTCATAATCCGCGTGAGATACGACAAGAAAATACGTCTCCGGGATTTCAGACCGGATATGACGTAGTCGGTTTTGTTTCTCTCGTGACCGGTGAATAATAGGTCTCTCGGAGGAGTTGAAGAGAACCGGCCCCTTGGTACCGCTAATGTTTTACGGTTGTGCGAGGAACCGGTTCCGCACATTCGACTCTTTCCCTCGTTATTCTCTTCTCCGTCGATCTTTCCCTGCGCTTCTATGCCTATAGCTTTCCTTGTCGTAACTGCACGTCGGATAAGAGAGAAAAAAAAGATTGGCAAGGAGAAGGGGGGGGGGGGGGGGTTCTTGGTGAAGAGAAGAACGGTTCATCTTGGCCCCTACGTTGTATGCGTCGCGAACACGTACACACACACTGAAGATAAAACGAAGAAAAAGGATCGAGGAATTCTGCGCCGCATGGCTGGAAACGACCGATCGCAATTACCGGTACTCGTACAGCGGACATTCGGTCGAGTTCCAAGAATTGCGGGATTCACGACTAAAAGCTTCTTCACCGCGTAAACCCATAGAGAATCTTCATCTTCGATTCTAAGCTCCGATTTTCATCGCAGAGACATCAATTTTCTGGGATAAAAAGCGTATCAGTGGAATTTCTGATCGAGACAAAACCTCTCGCCCGATATCTCAGATATACAATGAATGCTGAACAAAAAGTCGTTTGAAATTTTTTCCAATATCAGTTTTAGATATGAATTTAAATGTCACGAGTGATGATACGTATATTGGATTTTGATGTTCCAATGTAAATTCTTTGTCAATGTCTTTGAATTACTGGTATTTGGTAAAATTTTGTTTCATCAGAGAGAAACTTTGGTAGAATTTTGGTCGTCAGATTTATTCGAAATTCATGTTTCGTGGCATGAGAATGATTTCTGTGATTACGTTGTTTTCTGTAGTTTCCTACAGTGAGGTTAATCACTTTCAAGTTGCGTGGCAAATGATCGTAATTTTTTCGAAAAGTTCATATCATTTTTCGGTTCATATCATTTTTCGAGTACGCTTTTTCCTCATCGTAATTAATTAACGTTTTCCGAGTCTTCATTATTGGAATCCAATAAAAGAGAAATTTTTCAATTGTTTTTTTAACATTTCGATGACAATAAAAAAAAATTATTGACAAAGATTTCTATCTAAAAATACTTGCTATTTTTGAAACATCAAATTTAGGTTAAATATTCAAACTTTGATGTAAATTTCAACAGCGTTGTATTTAAAATAGAAGCTAAAGACTAAAATAGAAAACAACATTATGCAGAATGATAAGTGTAATTATTCAAACGATCATCTGATCGGTTTTCATTGATTGATGATCGGTTTTGTTACCGATCAATCGGTTTTATAATCGAGCATAGATAATAAAAATTCGTGGTCGCTCCACACACGAGAATTCATCGATTCGACGATCGAATGAGAAAATCGAAATGTGGAAGGATTCCTCGCATGATTTTTCGCTGCGACTGAAAAGTTGGAGATGGAAACAAACGCGACGTAACTCGCTCGGGGTTGATAGATAGGGCGAAACGGCGGGTGTACAGGCAGACAATGAATTCTTTGTGAGGGACCAGTCAGCGGGTGGTTATGTCCGCCCGATGATCACCCCGCACATCACCCACCGCTTTTCTGCAGTTAGACGTTAGCCTAGTTGCAAAATTCAATTAAAATAAATTCTTGCTCGAGTTGTTTCTAGGTCTGAGCATTTCTCTCTCAGTATCTCGTTCTTTCACAAGAATCTCGATGCTCGATCCATCCGTTAATTTCCTCGCGTTACACGTTTGTTCGTTCGTTGGTTTTATGTCGTTTTTCTCGTTTATTTTTTTTTTTTTTTTTTTTTTTTTTTTTTTTTTTTTTTTTTTTTTTTTTTTTTTTTTATGCTGCCTTGATTGGAGTTGTTCCAGAGCGAGTTACTTCAATTTATCGGAGAAAGGGCCGAGTTGAAACACGGAGGAAGCGGATGTTGATCGCTTGCGCGAACAGAAAAAAAAAGCGTAAGGGAAATCCTGACCTCGTACACTTCGTACGGTTAAAATGCACGAGATTTCTAATTCGGTGCTGGTGCTGAGAGGAACGGTTAACGCTTCAACTTCGACTGCTACTTTCCCACGCCAACTCTTCGATACTTCCTTTCGTTGATTCAACAATGTGACAAATCTCAAGGATGCAAAAACGTAGAGGCACGTTATGTCCACGAGAAAATACCATTATAAAATTCTATTCGATTCTTTCCAATCCGTGGAAAAAGTATGATATCGAAAGTTTGCATCGTTGAAACGAAACGATATTTTTACAAGTATATTATTTATTTTTATTATTATTTCATTGCTTGGATTAATTTAATTATTATTATAATCGATAATAATAAAAAAAATTGATTATTTTTTTCTTTTATTACATTATTATCCACAATCTTATTTCTACACGTAGAAATCATTGAATATGTATTTGATATCCTAAATCGTGTAACAAAAATTTTAATAATTAAGAATTTGTTTCCATCGCGTTTAACGATGCAAACTTAAACGTCATAAAAAAAAAGCGAGGCTCGATCCTAGCGCGTTCTTCGTACAGAAAATTCGTAAACTTGAATAATTGAACGCCTAATCTGACGGAATTATTCAGACGTGATTTTCGATGGAATTCTTAATTGTTACACTTCGATAAATAAAAAAATAAAAAAAAAAACAAAGATGAGAACCCGTGACAGAAATCTTGCGTATACTTGAATACGTGAGAAATACGAGGCCACTTTTCATTTCTGTCAGCTAAAAGTTTCAAATCAAAAGTTTCCACAAATTTCGTCCATCTCTCCAAGAATTCGAAACTCAACTTTCAACGCTCTTAACTCATCCTACAACCGTGTCCCGTACTCGATCCAACTGAAACGACAAATGGCATTCGCTGGCAGATGTTATTTTCCCGTGTAAGACAATCATGAGAGAAATATGGGACGCTCGGATCAGGATGTACACCGTTGGTATGAGAACGACGAGACCGGAAGTGACGTGATAAAGCGACGATTACATAAGGGGCGCACCTTCGTACCAGATATTCTCACAAACGAGAAGAACTCGGGGGGTGGCTTTTAGCCAAATGACGAGGGTTGTTTTTTTTTTCTCGTATCTTCTTTTTTGTCTTGTTTTGTTTTTTATCAGATGACTCGACGAGGGCGCGCCTGGTTGGGGATTCCCTGGCGTTCTAATAGCATCACGACTGGCCAAGCCTCGCCTTTTTTCCACCCTGTTTCAAAACCACCCCCCCCCCCCCCCCCCCGCCCCTCCCCCCCTCCTCCCCCTCCCCT
>JAPYZJ010000413.1:0-46001 GCA_030522765.1 Ophioninae sp. B BG-2022a
TGGCTACCGTAAAAAATTAATAATAATTCAAGGGTTGATCTGGGACCCATACATGCTTATATCAATCGTCTTAGAATTTCACCCCCTACCTCCCATTTCAACGATGACATTCTTAGCTGGGACACCCTGTATATAACACTCTCATGCCTGAGTCCCGTTTCCTTCAAAATTCTCCGCCGGTTTAACGCTGTCGTCGTTCGTGAGTCCTCATACCTATATAAATGTTGAAAGGTCGTAAGAGTATGCGGCTGTAATGAGAAAAAGTTGGCGTCAAGTTGCCTCGGCGGGCCGAAACTTTACGGAGTTTTCAAGTCATGTAGAGAGTAAGAGAGAGAAATATAGGATGAAGTATGAGTAAGAGGAAAAGGGTGGGACAGTCGCAGAAGGGCTTCGCATTCCTTCCGTTTTTCAACACCAACCGAATCGTTACATATCAAACACCTTCATACTTGGTGGGATTCTCGAAGCACGTATAGAGATACCTCACATCCAGTTATCATGGTCTATGCTTCTGCCCCTTTCCGCTTCCAGGGCACGTCAATCGACCGAGAAAACTTTTCATACCTCTATCAGCTTTTATCGGGGTAAATGTTGTTAGGCTCGTGAGGGAACGTGTCAGCGATCGCGGAAGTACGTACCTGCGTATATAAATGTCGAGGCTGTATTCGTTGCCACGTGGTACCTTCGAGACTATGTGGAACACTTTGAACATCTTTATCGTCAAAGTTCATCGTCACTGTGATCAAGGCTTTGCAAGCCCCGTGTTTTATGAGTTTAATGTACGAATTGAATTTTGGATTAATCAAAATCGATCATTCCAATTTTGTAAATTTAAATTTGTAACTTTTGTTGATTTTTTTCAAAGGGTTTAACATTTTTGTATAATTGTTTAGTAAATTATTTGAATGTTTTAAGGTTATAATTGGAAATAAAAAATTTTATTATTATCGTAGTTTAAATTTAAGTTATCTCGGTCATTCCTCTGGTCCTGGTGGAAAATGATTTATCAATTTTTCCAAAATTTTTGTTTTAAATAACAAACCCAAACAAGCGAAATCACGTTCTCTCTCTATCTCTTTCTCGTTCTCAGGGAAAAGAATTTAATTTATATTAAAAAATATAATTGAAATTAGAATTGTGAAATAATTATTTAAAATTTTCATTGGAAAAAGATTCAACGATTTTTATAATTCTAACACGGGGGGATCGATTTTCAAAATTTTCTTGAAGACTAACCTCCTGAGATTATGACCTGACACAATATTAATAGAAAAAAAAAATGTTATCAATCCCTAAAAACCTTTTTTCACAAAGCCCAAAAAAATGTTTTTTTACCGATCCCAAAAAAAAAATGTCATTATCAATCTCCAAACATTTTTTTATCCACTTCTAAAAACCTTTCGCACGAATCACTAAAAATCCTTTTTTATCAAGCGTCAAAATCAAAAATTTCATTCGCTGTACTAAAATACCATTTTTGTTATGCACGGTTTCAGAGATTCACTGAAAACAGGATAATTCTTGGGCCATATCGTACAATAACTTCTCGTCGTGGCTAGAGTACGTGATACCGACGACTCAATCAATGCTAATGTTTCGTAATTCTTGCGATACAGCACGGGTACTCTGAATGAGCGCAGTGTACACACGGAAGAATACGAGTAATTTATACCCCATCGATGAATGAGTGAAGCAAGGTGCTCGTAGCATCTTCGAGCCTAGGGAAATTCCTTGATCGTGCGCCCTTCTGTAAATAAGGTGTCAAAAGCTTGGAGAGTGCGGTAGCTAGGAATAACGTTGCGCATAAATGCTCCGCCGCAACGTCGAGCTAATAATTCTTACCACGTACAAGCAACTCGAGGACGATGAGGGTCCGACTATGCGGGGGTACTCTACAGCCGACATCACGAAATATTTGATTCGACGCTCGTATCGTCGAGTCTCCCGATTCATATGGTATATTCGCAAGGATTTAGAATGTGGTTATTCGAAAAGCGGCACATAGGCGCAAAGATAAGTGCGTACGTGATCGATGTACCGAGGATTCCATGGATCCGGCTCAACTTGGTTTTACCAGCGAGCCTTGAATTTCTATCCGCGAAATGTACCGAGAAGATCGATATATGGCTAACCTACAAAAGCCGAGGTTGCTCGCGAGATTCCCCATTGCTAATGGATACCTGTATTTAACGTCGACATTCATAGGGTGACCGGTAATTCGAGCTATTCCTTCAAAAATATCATTTTTAGCAAATCAAGCCTAGGGTTTCTAGGCTTCAAAGTTCTAGGGTTCAAAGTTTAATAAGTCTCGAATTATGGTAGATTCGCGATTTGTTTTTTCGAAATTTTCGACTCGTCACCTAAAACAAATAATTTGCAAAAATCGAACTTTGAATATTTAATCGATACTTGTCTGAAAGCTCAAAAGTGGATGATGACATTGAATGAAATGCAGGTCCTTATAGAGGTCATTTGAGTCAAATCAAACCTAGGTTTCAAAGTTCTAAGGTTCAAAGTTTAATAATTCCCGAATTATGATAGATTCGCGATTTTTTTTTAATTTTCAGACTTGTCACAAAAAACAAATAATTAGCGAAAAACCCCAATCTTAATATTCAAGAAAGCATTGGATTTTTTATTACAATCTTCTGTCGGTTTTTTCTTAAATTAAATTTAAATTAAATATTTGAGATATATTGAATAAAATAAATATTAATACTGTAATAAAATATTGAATAAAAAAAAATTGAAACGTGTGAGAATTTTTGCTTTATTTCTGTTGCGATAAATGGTAAAAATGATTCTTGTTCGATTTTTAACATCGACAATTTTCAAAATCCTCAGGTGTTCAGTTTCTCGCGAGTCACACGGTACATATATCTGGCTTTTGGCTAAACCTTCATACGCGTTGACGACAGGTTACGCTCAAAGGTACACGTACGCGGATGTTCGCGAAATACCTACGAGTAATTTATTCCGACCTCGTGTCCTTCGGCAATTCAATCCTTTGCTTGGTACATTCTGTGAAAATGAATACAACACCGATAGGGAGCTTTCGACGGAAATGTATATCCATTTGTGCACTCGGATAATGTGATATTAAATTGACGTGGGCGCGAGACATCGACGCCGGATGAATCAGGTCTATTAGGATCGTTTGATCGGCGAGGAAATATGAGGAGCGTGACGACGAGACGTCCCGCCGAAAATATTACGGACTTTATCTTGTATAGACTCTTTAAAACCGTTGCCAAGTTTTGAAACTTGGAAATTCCATTTTTATTGGCTGATGTTAAACGTATAAAAAACTGAATTTTTTATCGAGCGTTGAAAACTTATCGGAGTCGCAATAGGCTTCGAATAATGATAAAGAAAAACGTCAAATGTCAAAAAAAAATTTTTTACCTTTCAACCAAACTCCAACGTTATTAAAAATTGTTTATTTTTGTTTCGCATCGTCAAAATTGCAAAAACCACCCACTTTTGTTGAATAATTTATCGATAAATTATTTAAATGAATTCACATTTCATTTTAATTTTTAAAACCAATTTAAATTAAATTATTTAATGAAGAAAAATAATTAATATTTGTATTTTATAATTAAAAGACCTCAAACTAAATCAAATTTTTTATTAAACGTACTTTAAATTCCTTCTTCCCGATATTTCAACCGGGTAAAAAAAAATCAAAATCATCTCATTCTTTTGGGCTCAAGTTTACTCAGAAATCGCGATAATGGTAAAAAAAAATGACAAAATTCTATATAAAACGCACATTTAAAATTGTTTTTTTTTCATAGAAAATCGTACTTCTGCTTTCTTATCTCGGAACAGGTAAATCAAACAGACAACTCGGTGAAATTGTTTTCATTACAAAACGAACGTGTTTATTCCCTTTTTTGATCCTTCGAATTTAATGATCCTCGATTAAATTCAAATACATTAACGGATTACGAATAAAATATGTTGCGCGATCGTTTTCTTTCATTTTCCGACGTATCTTTTCTCCTCTCTCCTCGTTTACTATTTACAACAATAATACAATAATACAATTAAATTCAATTTCTAGGAAGTATGTACTAACGCGAGCGTCGAGAGACTTCTCATCGGTTGCTTCGACTGTGGGCGTTGCTATTTACAAAAAAGTAGTTACATTATTTACATAGAATCTCTTAGAGTCTAATAAGCGTCGAGTGACTTGGACACTCACAGTCGGCAATCTGTGTATATATATATATGTATATATATAGGAACGAGACTTCTTCTCTATCACTCTCTCTCTTTCTCTCTCATTCTCACTCGCACTCAATTTCTCTCTCCCTCCCTCGCTTACTTTCAACACAAGTCCAATCGAACGATCATCGAAGACGTCAAAAAAATAATCCCTTCTTATAATTATCCATTTTTTTCGTAACGAAACTCGCAAAAGTGAACCCGCGAAAGAAATAACTGATTATCACCGGAGACAAATGATTGACATTATCAAACAGTTATTCCACTCTTATCGTAATTTAATTAATCTACGACTCATCGCAGAGGCAGTCTTGAGAACGAACATCCGTCGAGCGGCGGCAGGAGGGGTTTGGGGGGCGGAATGAGAATCGTATTAACTCACGACGAACGGGTAAGGGGGGGTGGGGTAGCGGCGCGAGGGAAGTCACAGTAGTTGAAGAATCAACCCAAAAGCGTTCGTACCGGTAAGTAATTTCCTACCAAGATATTTCTTGTTTCTTTTCTTGATTTAACGAATCGGCCATTGGGAGAGACCGGGTGTCGACGAACCGCGGGCTGTAAACGGAGTATAGAATTTTCGAGGTGTAAGCTCTGATCGAATCGATCGATCTTCGGAGAAGGATGAAGAACGCTGGTTGTCGGGGGGGTCGTACGACCTCGAGGTCGCTAAACGAAGTAAGTACGGGGATTGATGGCGGCAGCGTGGGGTGTATTAGCCCCGGATAAGGGTGGCTCGGGTATAGTGCTGTAAAGATGACTAGCCCTCGACGCGAGACTCGCAGGTCGGCCATTGGCAGCGTGGTAAGTCCCGTAGCTGGCTAAATGCTGATGTTCCGCACCGCTGTCCTCGTCCTCGGTTCTGCTCGACGCGGAACTAACGTAAGTCGATTGTGTGGGTGTTGGTGTGGGTGCGTGTACGGGTGCGACCGAGACGCCGTTCGGTTTCGACCAAAGATCGGCAGCGTTGACGGCGGAGGGTGCGACCGTGTAACGCGCCGGTAACCGTACCCCGGGCAAACCGGGCGTCCCATTTGCGGCGCATCTCTCGCTCGTGTTGGTCTTCTTGCCGGTTTCCCTTCGTCTTTTATCCACGGAATCCGGCATAGCGAAACGCAACTTTTCCCAGAATCTCTTCTCGCCCCAGACAATGACGGTGCACGTTTGGAGCAATAGCTGGAGTTCGGGATCTCGGAGGGGTGCCTCGGTCGCCAGGAGAACGACGATCCTTCTTCTTCGGGCGCTCGGTCTCACGTTGTCCAAAGCGCATCTCAATGCTGCACGGAATTCGGGATGCTGCCACTCGTTGTTGAGAAATACCGGTGAGAATACAAGTATGATTCGTCTCGCGGCAGCGGCTGCCGGTGGTACGGCTTCCTGCGCTCGCGAGGGTGGCAAATCTCTCCAATGAAGACAGAGAGCAAGACCGGCTTGCTCGAGCTCAGCGGACAGACATCTCGACACGAAATCGTCGTCCCGCTCGCTGTAGATGATGTAACCGTCGTAGAGACGATCGCATTCCTCGTCCGGTGGTGAAGCCATTTTGCCGAGTCTCAGTCCGTAACGCGAGTGGGCCCAGAGACGAACGTCCTGACGGAAGGCAAAAGCAAGTGCGACCACGAGACAAACTACTATGACGGCTACGAGAGCACCGGCCAACAGTGGCACGAGATTGCCACCCGTGAGAGGTGTATCAGGAATTCCACGACTGACAGCCTCCGTGGACGGATCGCCGCAACGTCTCAGGGCCTCGGCTAGAGTCTCCGTACCATCCCGGCAATACATCTTTTCGGCATCGCCGTTGTGGACGTTCAGCCAAGCGCGTAATCTCGCGGTATTCGTGCAATCGCAGTTCCAAGCGTTACCTTCGAGAGCTACCCGAGCACCGGCGCCCGCACCGGCCAGTGCCTCCCACGGTCGGAAATCCACTATTCTGTTGCTGTCTAACCTCAACACCTCCAGACTCTTCATCTTGTTGAAAGTCGTATTCCCGACCATCGCTATCGCGTTGTGATCGAGATAAAGCTCGGACAAACGTTCGAGCTGATCGAACTCGAATCCCCGAAGTTCCCGCAAAGAGTTGCCTTCGAGATGGAGTACCCGAAGTGCCGCGGCCCCATTGAACGTCCGATTATGGAGGGCTGATATTCCGCTATTGTTGAGAAAGAGAACTTCGAGCCTGCGCTTACCGATGAACACGTGGCTACCCAGATCACCGAGTTCGTTACCGTCGAGATAAATCTCCGTTGCGTCCATGGGTATGCGCTCGGGCACCTCGTTGTACCCACCGTTCGAACAGTCGACCACGTTGCTCGACCAGCTGTGATCGTGATAACACGAGCAATTGTCGGGACAGGTCATTTCGCAGTCACAAGCGTCAAAATCGCAGCAGTGACAGAGAGCGAAGCAGTGGGCCTCGTAGCGGCAGAGAAAATCTTTGGGCTTGAGGGACAAGAGGGGACGATGGGGAGTCGCTCGAACGTGAACCATCTCGCAGGTCACCGAGTCGAGATCCATTATACGCGGATGCTGACGATGCCTCGACAATTCGTTTATCTTCGGCAGCCATTCCATGGAGCAGTCGCACAATATGGGATTATCGCCGATGTAGAACGCGGGAATGTCTTTGTCCTCGGGTACCGAGCGGAGACTCAACGCCGCGACGTCCAAATGCCTGATCTCGTTACCGTACAAAACTACCTTTTCCAGGTTCGTCTTTTTCAGGAAAGTCCCCGGCGCTACGTTGCGAATTTTATTGTTATTGAGGAATATCGTTTCGGCGCTGTCAGGCAAACTGGCGTCAGATATATCCTCGATGAGATTGTAGCTGGCGTCGAGCATTTTTATCTTCAGATTTGCTTGCACCATGTGATAATTTCCGAGTTCGCTTATCTGGTTGTTGTGCATGTCGAGCCACTCGAGACTATTCGGCAAATGACTGTAGTCGAACCACAAGAGTTTGTTGTCCGACACGTTCAGCCACACTAGAGTCGAGAGGGACGTGAACGCACCCCGTATCTCAGTCAATTCGTTGCCGTCCAACCTTATCGCTCGTAATACCGGATTCGCGGCGAAAGCACTTTGTTCCACGTGACGGATCATGTTGCTGGCTAGATTGAGGACCTGTAGAGCTGGCAAAGCGGAGAATGCCTCACGCGACACGTTTTCCAGTTTGTTATCGACGAGCCTCAAACCGTAGAGTTCATCGAGGCCGCTGAACGATTCTCTGTCGATCACCGCGATCCGATTGTTACCGAGATCGAGAGTCTTGAGGGATCTCAATTCTCTCACGGCTTCAGGCACTTCCGTTAACAGATTTCCACTTATGGAAACGTCCTGCAGTCCCGTTACATTCGCGAACACGTGACTATGGAGGCTGCGAAGTTTATTGCTGTCGAAGAACAGTTGGACGAGGGCCGCTAGACCGGCACTCTGCGACGGTTCGAAACGTACGATCTTGTTGTGAGACAACGTGAGAGAGTGCAGGTTTCTCAGCGATCCGAAACAGCCGTCCGCCAGCGTATCGATGTCGTTGTGCTCGAGTTTCAGCACTTGCAAGCTGTACAACGACTTGAAGACGTACGCGTCGATCCGTGTTAGCGAGTTGAACGACAGATCGAGAATAACCAGACGCACGAGTCGGGAAAAGGTATCTCTGTTGATCCAACGACTGGTCAACTCGTTCCCACTGAGATCGAGAGACTGGAGTTTCTCCAACGAATCCAGAAGACCCGGTGCGAGGACAGCTAGTGAATTATTGCTCAACACGAGTTCCCGGAGTTCCATAGTATCGGCGAATAATTCCGGAGGCAGAGCGACGAGCCTGTTGCTCGAGAAGTTGAGCGAGCGCAGTCCCGTCAATTCGGCGAGCGCGTGATCACCCACGTGTCTCACATCGTTGTCCTGCAGCATCAGAGCGCCGAGGCTTCGCAAAGCGCTGAAGCTACGATCCGGCAACGCGCTTAGCTCGTTATTGCTCAAATCGAGGATCTCGAGATTCGGGGTACACGAGGGAACACTCCCGTCGGAGAAACCGAGGGAAACAACGTCCTGTAACTTGTTGCGCGTGAGGTTGAGGCTCGCCAGGCTAGGAACCGGACACAAAAGCTCCGCTGGTAGGCTCCATATGTTGTTCTCAGCTAGATCCAACTCCCGAAGATTCGGCAAGCCCCGCAAAGCGTCACGATTAACGTCCAGGGTCATCGCCGACCAATCACCGTTACGCGTTCTCAATGATAACCTTCGCAGCTCGTGTGAACTCGTGAACGCTCCACCCGGCAAATAACGGATTTTGCAGTAATCCAAACGAAGTTTTTCGAGCCTCCCCAAAGGCGCGAGAAAGTCATGGGTACCAAGCTGCTCGAGTTGGCTCTCGAAGAATAGAGCGTCGTTACATTCGAGCCCAAGGGAGGTCACCGCGTCCGCTTGAACGCTCGACAGATTCCCGATAAGAGACGCCGCGTTCGCTATCGTTCGCAAACGGCATACGAGGGTCTGTTGTTGTTGGTGCTCGCTAACGGTCGTTGATAGAGACTCATCGCTGATTCTCTCCTCCCGCACCCATTCGCAACCTCGCGGTGCCTCCAGACTCGTGATGCTTCGTCCCTCCGTTCTCCTAACGCAAACAAAGAGGAACAGCGTCACGACGAGAACGAACAAGTGGCGGCTCGCCATTCTCGCTGTGCTTCTTTCTCACTGAAGATCCCCAATGTGAATCGCGGTGACGCGCCAACTCGTGCGTTCCCTCCGCTCAACCGTCACCCACAAACACAAGCGCACATCAAAACACGCGCGAACGTTCGAATGTTCCCGCGCTATATCGACAATGGAATTATCACTGAACCACACCGTACACTGAATTCCCTCGGCGAGAGTATTCGCGGAGAAAATTATCATAAAGAAAGCTTTTTTGCTTCACGATCGCGACGTTTTTCTTTTTTGTCACGCACTCATCGCCACTGTTTTTCGAACGTTGTTCATCGAAGCATCAACTTTCGTATCGCTCGTCGCGACAAACTCTTCACAAAACACGTTGGTACGTACTCTCACGTTCATTTACGTACAAACACGAATTTTGACAAACGTAGTTCTTTCGTCTTCATCTTAAGAGAAAACCGAAAGGAGAGAAGATAACCAAATGCCACTTTGAATTTGAAGTTGAAGTTACAGTTTCATGAAAGTACGCGTGAGTCTCCGAGATTCACGA
This sequence comes from Ophioninae sp. B BG-2022a, assembly GCA_030522765.1. Lineage (NCBI taxonomy): Eukaryota > Metazoa > Arthropoda > Insecta > Hymenoptera > Ichneumonidae > Ophioninae sp. B BG-2022a. The sequence goes on from JAPYZJ010000413.1 coordinate 9,437, forward strand.
TGGCACCACCAACGGTCTATTCGAAAATGTGGAACCCTAAGTTGCGACTCGTTGCTGAAACGAGAAACGGGATGGTGCCCCGGTAAGCGTCGGAGAACGACTGACTTTCCAGTGAGCGTAGTCGCTACACCAGGTCCAAATCCTGTCGACGGTCACGCTCCCTGCGTGACTGGCAGACTCGTCTCCCCACCTCCCTCGATTTTGCCCCTACCACAGTTAAATTATACCCCCGCCACTGACGACGACGTTGCTGCTGCTTCTGCTCGTGGTGGTGGTGGTGTTCCTGCTTCTGCTGCTTCGGTACTGTTCCTTTTTCACGGGATTCCTCCACCACCGCCGATGGTGCCATCAGTTGTATATAACCAGTGCAACGGCTGTGACCACCATCGTCACACCACACTGAACACATTCGTACACAGTCACACACGAGGAACAAACACGATGCTATTGGGATCCGCGTTCGTACGCTGAGACCTTTCACGACCGGCCCGAGTATATCTTGCCTGATATTATGAAGTTGTTGCGCTCGTCCGTAGCTTCGTTTTTTCCGGTTGCAATTAACCCGAAAGGAATGGAGACCCTGGGATCGTGTCTATCAACTTCGGACACTTTAACCGTGGAATCATTCCGATGAGGTTTCCGTAAAAACCACCGAAACTTTGGCACTGAAATATTTTGCTGTGGCAAAACTAACGCTGTTTTTTTACCGACGGAACACGTCGAGGACAAATATTAAGATTTTTTTTTCGAAATATTGATGTGGTAAATCGTCACTTTTTTAATTGTTCTTAGCTACCCAAATTATTTTTGGAAAAACTTGAGAGGTTTTTTGGAAAATTGAATTGTAAATTCGTCTGTCGAAGGTCAAAGGAAGTTACATTAATTACGTATTGATTAAATATTAATTACGTGTATGTGAAGCGTACAAAAAATGAGACTTGGAATTTTTCTGAGTACTGAGAACACCTTGAATCTGAGTTTTTAGTGGAGTATTCAATATATAGGAAAAAAATACTTGATAAATGTTTAAACGTTTGTCACTTTCAATATTTTTCGTCAAAAATTTCCTTTAACTTGTCTATAACAACGAAAATCGAACCAAAGCTATACTTCTAAAAATAAAGTTTCTAAAAAATAGGAAAGTAACAAAACTTCCCTTACTTCGCAAAATAATCAGAAAAAAATGTATAAAAAACTCTTTCCTGTACTTTTCCTTTTGCATATAATTCTGCCTCCATATAAACACGTTGATTTCAAGCTATTAAAATAAAGTCAAACAGAAAGTGATTTGAGGTCCCCTCGAACGATATTCCGCTTTTCATCAAAATTTCAAATCTCGACGATGAATTTTTGTAAAATTTCGCGACTGTGGGTTTTTCTCAAGCTGTGTAAAACACTTTGTTCACCTTTAAGAAACATTGACTTTCCCGAAAAGCCTGCTATTCAATTGTCAATAAAAAACGATCTTTGAATCGAATTTCAACAAAGCCTGTTCGAAATATCGCCGTATACGAGTACGAAGTGATCAAGAAACATCAACGTGAGCACAAAGAAGAAAAAAAAAAAATAGAAACCCTTCATACGAAAAAGGTATAATTCGCTTAGCTCGATGCACTTCGTAGCCATTACCTTGCTTTTTCTCCGGTTCTTCCATATTCATGATGTCACATACTTTTACGGCACATATTCTCGCCAAGTACAAGGGCGCAACCTACAAAACGTTGCCTTGTTTAGCGAGATCTGGATCGTGTTTCTCTGTATTACGTTTTTTTTTCTTTTCCTTTTCTTTTTTTTTCTTTTTTTCGTGCTTTTGTTTTTCAACTTGCCACTCTCGTTCCGCCGCGGGTACAAGAGACTGTACAGGTATAAGCCACGAGTCGAAACGTGCAGTCCGTTCACGAGCCACACGGTTGTACAATCCACATAACTTTACATAGACTTAAAGCTGTGTACGACTCATGTCCCGATGCCTGTTGGAATGCGTTTCTTTCCTTGTGTGCGTTGTGTCTGTGTGTCGGTGCACACACACTTGTACACGTAGTATCATCGAGAAACGACGGGAGGAAACGAGTCTCCGAACTCGAAGCAACTTACTTGACTGACAACGCTACTTACTAGGTAAACATAGAACTGGTTCTTAGACACGTCAGTACGCACTTATCGAGTAGTTTTAACGTTTATTATTTTTTTTTTATTTTTTTTTTTTTTCACGACGCTGCTTCGTACCTGCGCTATGAGTTTCGTGAGTGTATACTTTATTCATTTGCACGTAGCAGGGAAAACTTTCCAAAAAGGCAAGGGCTCGGCTACTGTGATGACACGAAAATGAGCGACAAGAAAGTAATCAACGATAAGTGAAAAATTTTAATCGCTTTATTAAGTTAAAAAATTGTTTGATTGATGTTTGATAGATTGGAGAATTTAATTAACGTCGAAGTTAAAAAATGTAATTTACGTAAAAAATTGTTAGATCGAATTACGTCAAAATTAAAGAATTTATTTTGAAGGTACGAGCAAGAAGAAAAGACTGTTGTTATTTGTTAATTAATCATTTTTTTAAACAGTGAAAACATCGATTTAGAGTAATTGAATATTTGGTATAAGTATAACGAATTTCAAAAAAAATACAGTTTCGAGAAAATCGTGTTTGAAGTTCCAGTAGAAATACTAAAGATTTTTCAAAAGTTAAGAGGTTTAGCTATTATGATTACTTATCAATAAGGATTCCGAAAAAAAAAATCATTTTGTAAGAACGAGTAAGAAAAAGATGATATTATTTCGTAACAATTATTTTTTTTTATTAAAAAAAACATAGGTTATGTGTAGACTTATATTATACTGAATAAGTGTGCCAAATTTTGAGACAAATCGTTCAATGTACTCGACGATAAAATGAGCACACCGTTTTGACAAAAAAAAAAAATAGTTTGGAGAAAAAACGTGTTTGAAGTTTTAGTAAACGGTGTATTGCAGTGATTATAAGTTTACCTTGAATTTTCGATTTCAGCATCTCACGTTGAACCTTCCTCTTTAATTTTAGTTGCCTCGAGCGACCAGCGATTTTTTTCATCTTGCACTTCGTCTTAGAGATTCAGCGTGAGTTGGAATTTCGTGAACAGGATTTTTCTCTTGCACGGTTTTGAAACGTGGAGTTTGTAACTTTCGTTTGGAACAAAGGTTATGTAAAGATTCAAAAAATTGATATGGAATAGACAATTTTGGTGAACCGTCACCCAGTGTCAGACGACAATCGCCCGCAGCCGATTCTTTATACTTTTACGTTCGAAATGATCGATTACGAAATATTGCGAGTCGTATTGCAAAATCAATTAGTCCGACTCGTGTAAAGTTGGCACAGAGCAGATCGATTATTCCCTCATGTTTATCTAATTATTGATAAGTGTGATAACAGCTGTTTTTGGTAGAAGATCGAATTTTTAATTACCACATTTTAGTAATTCAAAAATTTTCGAATTTTCAAAAACCAGTACGACAATTTCGTGTGCCAATTCATTTCCTTCATTGATAATTATTTTAATTAAAAATAATTATAGCGTAATAATAAAAATTAAGTATAAATAATAATCATCACTATTTTATATATAATAATGATTATAATAATTATTATACGAATTTATTATTACATATATAATCATTATTGTTTCCAATAATTATTAATGTAATAATAATTATTATTACAATTTGTACCAAAAATCCTCTATAAATTCCAAATTTATCATTTCCTCCCCTCGCATAAAAAAAAACATCGCAAGATATACCATTTTCCAAAGCTCTAACGATCTAATTTTACAAAATTGGCCCTAAACCAAACAAACCCAAAAAAACCCAAACAAATTCCCGTGCTTTCCAAAAAACCAAAAAAAATACGTTAACATACATATATCAAATCAAAAAGCATCAGAAAAAAAAAGGGCAATTAACGTAATATCAACAGCGTATACAAGCGGTTGATCGGAACGTAAATCGAATGACTGGAGGACGAAAGTGAGAGTGAGAAAGGGCGTTTAAGTCGCGAGCCGCGAAATCGGACGTTTCGTCAAAGGGTCTCGGGTTAGTCGATTGGACTCGATGTATCCGTCTGGTCGATGTCGTCCTCCCTGTCGCGTCCTCCCCCGCGTCCCTCGCATATATATGTGCGTTTAGGAGAAGATCCCCGCTCGGCGATCTTCGATCATTCCGACACGGTCCTTCTTCCCCTTTTGCCTTCTTCGTCCTCTCTATCGATCGGTACGATCGGCGTGTACGATAAATCAAGCTGGGAAGGATCGCGAGGAGGAGACTGTCGGCGGGTGGATGAAGGAGCGGAGAATGGAAAAAGCAAGAGGGGGGGGGGGGGTTTTGTAGCGCAAGTGTATGCGTTTTTTGTCTCAAGCGTTTCTCTGACGCATTGTCCGTATTTGATGTAACCGTGGGCCTCGGTATACGTACAGCTATATATGGAGGCCGTCTAAGAGAGAAGTGGATTCGTTGGCTCGCGCTTGGCCGCGGAAGTTTGGCGCTTTTGCAAGGTGGAGAGAGCTTTGAAGCAACGATGGCGCGCTTCCCAAAGTTCAACCACTCACTCACTCACGAAAGAGCGCCTTTAGGACTCGCTCCGTTCTCCATCTTATCCCTCTTGTTTGCAGGCTGATTTTTTTTTTTTAGCAGGCTCCCTCACGGCGTTTCTCTTCGTTACCTTCCTTTTGCTACCTTCTGGCTCGTCAAGCTATCTCTTTCTTTCTCTCTCTCTCTCCTTCTCTCTTTCTCTCTTCTTCCCTCTCTCTCTTGCTCTCTCCTTCTCTCCTTCTCACTCTTTCTCTCTCTCCCTCTGTTCCTACGTCCCAGCCATCCGTTCCTCTTCCCTCCGCTTTCGTTTTTTTACCTCAGAGATGCCCCGTGATTCCTCTAACGAGGAGAACCGCACGCGCCCTCGAGCTCCCCTCGAAATTCAATTCTGGGAAGAAAAAAAAAATGGGTTTCGCAAAAGAGGGACACGATCGTGCGTGGCCCATTCATACGAGGGAGAATTCCGTATTATTCTACGCACGTCCCATTATCGTACACAGTCGGATAATCGGTCCATCCTTGCACATCGTGCATCCGTAATTTGCCGCTGGAGTTAGTACGTTACATTTGTAATCCTTCAACTGCTGTACTTTCCGGCACTCCGTCATTGCCGTCACGCCAGGTAAGAAAATAATAATCTTGTGGTCACCGTACTTATTCGAGATTGGAACCGGACTTGGGGTATACGAGGGAAGTCAGATGTTACGCCAAGGAAGGAAAAAGAGTTTTTTTTAAGCCTGAGGCTTTTGGGATTGAACCAGCAGTTTTCGGCTTTCTGGGAACAGGGATATCAGGATTTTTACTGCGTCACTAACTAATCATTGGCTTCGATGTTTTAGACTTCATAAAACAGATATTTGTTGGAGTCGTCTCAGATACTACATTTTCTCTGTAGAAAGTTGGTAGGCTCATCTTTGGCCTCAAAGTGTCACCTATCCGTCTATAAAATTGAGTAAGAAAAAAGTACTAGCCCTGATCTACTATCCCTAGGTCATACCGGGCTCTGGTCGGACTTTTCAGCCTAGAATAGGTTCGCAGTGTAACGGATCTAAGACTAGGTCCGGATCTGCCTTATCCTTTCTGGGCACCTGATAAAAAATGTACCTATGAACAACCGGTAATTGACCAAAAAATTGATGAGACGTAGATTGGGAACTGATCAAAAACGGATCGTAGAACAAGTGGTAAATTATCCGTAATTGATTAATCATTTCGTGTTCTTACTCTTATCTGTTATTTTCGTCAATCTGTTTTTGTGGCCGGATGCCGAATACGAAATTGCAGCCTTTGCGAACCAAAAGAAGATCGGAATATCAAATTATGGAAACGTTCTGCTGCGGTAAAGATTTTGTAATATTCCTGGTCGATTTCATGAAAAGATCCAATTAAGAAAATCCAAAGGGGCAAGCTAAGACCGGACCGTAGGTAAAGTCGAGAATCCCTGATGACGTTTTCGCACGGGCTAAAAGCTTCAACACCTCCGGTCTTCAAAATAGACTTCGTGCACTGGATTGCAATGTCCCCATGGAGAATCCGATACGTCAAATATTTTGGTATTGGAACCTAATGCGATTGGTTTGCCATCAGGAATCTTGAGAATAGAAACCTAATTGGATCATTTACGAAAATGTCTCCACGAATTCTCTGGGGTCCAGGTAGGAAACTCGAACTTCGAATGGACACAAGGCTCAAAATTCCGAATTTAAAGAAACCGAAACTACAAATTTCGTAAATTTTCTGGGTTTGTTTGGGTTTGTTTAAAATCAAGGGTTTAAAATCAAACTAACGAGTCCAAACAAACCCAAACAAATTTCGTAAACTTCTACGAAATTTGTAGTTTCGAAATATAAAAATTCGGAATTTTGAGTCTTCTGGTCAATCGAAGTTGACCCCAGCGTAGACTTTTTGGAACTCTATCTAGCATATCGTTTCCATCCTCACAAATGCTGGTGCCTTCCCTCCTGATACACTTCCAGACTTTTGGACGGATTGTGGTTTACATACCGGGAGAATCCGAGAGCTTGTGCCATCTCCACGTTCTTCCCCACTTTCGCTCTCCCCCCCTCCTCTTCTCTCTCCTCTCGAGGCCACCACGAAGAGTCATCATTTTCTCCATCCACCCACGAGGAATTTCCATGGGATCGCACTTCGCGTTCTTCGTTAAACGCTACTAGATAAGGCGAGTGTATTTGACACTTGCCACCACGTGGCTTGCGCCGGGCACGGGCTTTCGACACTCTCGAATATCTCCGGAACGTAGAGTGACACTTTCGAAGATCGACCTACCGATTGGGAAAGTACTTTCTGTATTTTTACAGTGAAATCTTATTCCGTGTAGAAAACTGATCAATTTCGTTGGAAATATTTTAGTCAAACAAGATTGAGATATTTTACTGGACCCTCGGGCTAAATGATGATCCAAAATTGGAGAATCGTGGCTTTGTAAGTCTCGATCTCGTCCCACGTGTTCAGCGTTACGACAAGCACATTTAACGAAACAGTAACATTTGGAAATATTCAGTCTCCACTTTCAATAATTGTTGTAATCAAATTTAATTTTTTTATTAAATTTGATAACAATTTTTTAATTTGCATACTTAATTAAATACTTAATTTCAATAATCAAGTAAATACTTTATACGTATACTTAATTATATTTTTATTAATTTAAAATTCAATCCATATTTGATATAACACGTTCGGATTATCTTATCATTATCAATAATTACTTAATCGTGGAAATATTATGTGTCATTATTTTCCTGTAAGATCACGCGTTAATTCCACGTTTTACAACTTAAAAATTATTTATATAAAAATTCTAAAATAATTTAAACAATTCCTCAGATTACCAGAAATTATGACGTTTTGTTTTTCATCTATCCTGTAATAATTTAATCTGTAGAATATAAAAGTATCCATTTTCGAAAATTTAAAAATAACTAATTTTGAAATAACTTTGAATATCCTTGAATAAAAAATCCTCCTACCAATTAATGCCTCCTTTGATTCTCCAGTATCTAGGGATCTTTCGAGTTAAATTCACGTAACTTTGGGTATCGGTTGATGCGGTCGATTCCAGGAGAGTTATCAAAGTCCAGGTTTGTGCCATGTGCTCCCCTCATGTGGACCCTCGACTCAGAGTCATAGATCTAAATCGCCATCGAGGGACAGATGCTGGAGCCTTTCAAAATCTGAACCTTCAAGTACATCGTTCCACCACTTTCTTTCATCATTGGCGAATGTCACAGAAAATTGAAAATTGCGTTTCTTCGTGTTCCTTTTCGTGGCTGGTTCTCGTTGAAGGCTGGAAGGAAAGGCTCTTCGTTTCTTTGAAGAACATTGAGATTGCAGCGGCGCGGTACTCATCACAGCCCGTTTATTACCGAAACGACGTATCTCTGATCTCTCCTCCTCTCTCTCTCTCTTTCTCCTGCTCCCTCAGATATTCCCCCATTTGGATGGTGGCTGGAGCATTCCAGTCCTTGATTGGATAAATGCCTGCGCTATGCAGAGCATCTCGAAATTCGACATTCAGGCTGCGCTCAGTCCAGTCTTCTTATAAAAAGGGACATGACAATTAAAATACCAGCATAGCAGAAGGAGAGCAAAATACGAGAGAGAGAGAGGGAGAGAGAAAGGATGAGAGCTCCTCGTGGAATCAGATTCGTCAAACGAAACGGATCAACGCGAACGAAGGCAAGAGAAGCCACGTTGATGTTCCAAGTTCAACAAAAACCCAATACACTTTTATTTTTCCTGCGAGAAGTTTATCGTTGGTTTGATTCCTGGAGATCATCATCTCATAGCCTCCTCTTAAATCCCCCTTCCATACAATCGAAAACTTCATCCTCGAAATAGTGTATCACGAATGAAAGAACAACACGGTCCAAGAATACCCGAACATCTGGCATTTAAGATCGCACACGAGCTACGAAAAAAAACCAAAAAAAAAAAAACGAAAACAGAGTGGGAGTTGGATGTGCAAAAAAAAAAAGGATAGAAGGAGTAGGAATCTGCATACAGTGTGCCAGGCGTTCCCACACTTCATTAAGTATTTACGAGACGACGACACAGGATCAATTTTTCATCGTCTTCGAGAGAAAAGGATGGGAAGTTGATGGAGGTGGAGACTCCGGCGTGTGCGCTGACCAACTCTTTCTGCTTCGTAGGCAGAATAATTTGTCAAGGCACGAAGGGTGGCCGTCGGCAAGCTGGCGGCGAATTAATGAGGGAGAATGGCTCCAAGTGAGTGTACGCCTCAGAATGTACATACGAGTGTACGTGTGTCTATATATGCATATACGTAAGTACGCTTGTGAGAGAGAGAAAAAAAAATATCGAGAACACGAAGAGACGTATATTGTCGCACAGAGCGATCTACAAAGATTTAGTGACGAGGCTGAGTCTCGGAGCCTGACACATCGCCAGCATCAATTAAACCGACGCGTTATCAATAGCGCACCGCGTTACCGCAACGAGACACGTTCGACGCGTTTAGCGTCCTGGTCCTCTCTCCAAGCGATCAGATTTAAAGCCAAACGGGATTTCTTCGTTTCCTGATGTATGTTTCTCTGTTGTGTGTGTGTGTGTGTTTTTTTGTACGACTGTGTGAGTCGGTGGAACAACGATGTTGCGAATTGCTGTTACGAGGAATTGAAAAGAATTCTCACGTCGTGAAGCCTAGCTGAGAAAAATAGGTGACGTTTGTATTCCGAGTTGAAAGAATGTTGACGGTTGATGAATTTTTTGTCACTGGTTATGAAAGGAAGACGCGATTCGTTACGCGATACGATACGTGGGGGCGAGAGAATCCTAAAAAAAAAAGAAGATACCGTGATGTATTAGCCATTGAAGCCACCATCATAGTCTCGCGTGCGGGCTGGTGGATCCAAACTGCTAAATCCTTCGGTGTTCTTCTCGCTGGATTATTCTATCTCTCTTTGTTAAGGGCTCCTTGCGGCCTCCTTACGTCCTCTTTTCGCCTTTGAGGATTTGTGCAAATCCTGACTGTCCCACGGTTCGTCTTCGCGGATTCTAGACTTACAGGGACCACCTTGAAATCGTCGCTGAGGAGGGCACAGGGAAAGTGACGAAAGCTTGGAGAGGCACTTTTTGAATTGATCGGAAATATGATTTTTAGGAACATCTGGACGGTGGTCAATCCACTTCATCATTGCCTAGGTAACCTTTTGATCATAGTTTGTTAAAACAAGTACCAATACTACTTTTTTTTCATTTCTCTTACGTGCAACAGGTGGTTCGATGTTTTTTACGAATTTGTAATATTTCATCCAAGTGTTAGAAAATCGGATATCGCTGTACTCGAAATGACAGGTTTCGTTTAACAGATGCAAAATCGAGTGATCAACATTATCGAATCGTTGAAGCAGAATGTCAAGAATTCTAGAATTGTCAAGATTCAAAGTTGAAGAATTGTCAAGATTCAAAATGACACTTATACTTGCCAATCTCCGTTTTATCCTGATCCCCGTAAACTCAGCTTGTCAGTCGTCTCCGAGCTTACGTCATCAGTATATTTCTGGAATACTGATGTTACACAACGAGAGGAGCCACTCCAATCTACGTAGCAAGGGTTTCAGAATTCTTTCAGTTGAGATTCGTTGAGTACACATCGTCTCGTGTCAACGTATTAAGTCTCGAGAAATGCAACCACGAGAGATTGCACAAGAGGTGGGTGGAATCACGCGCCACAATTTCAGCGAGATTAAGAGGAGTAGAATTGAAAAGAAAAAAAAAGGGAAAAACAAAAGTGGAGGAAAAAGAATTAAGAGTTGGAAGAGCTGTTGATGCCGAGAGTACGGTGGATGCGAAAGAAGGAGCATGTTGCGCGAGCCTCCCGGGGCAATTGTGTCATACGTTCGGGGAATTAGAGCCAATGAAGACGTGCATCTGCTCCGAGCTCTTGTCATTTGAGATCATATTCTGTACTTATGTACGGAGTTATAATAAGAATCATGCCTGCAACAGTGGATTCTCCTACGTCGGCCTCCCATGTCAATTAGCGTTACACGCGGACGGTACTTGGATGGGTGACCGCTGAGGAATTCATTTACCTCGTGCCTTGATTTCGATGACGATTGTGGATTAAAGTCGAAAAAATGTAGCCATCTGTGCAACGACTTTCCCATTATTTTTCCATGTCTTTGTCCAATCATAGTTGAGTAACTTCAGGAAACCGAAGAGAGTAGCAATTTGATCATGTTTTTTGAAAAATCGTGTCGTTGCAGTGAACCCTCCCTGATTTGAAACTTTCAAAATGATCCATTTGTGATTCGAAGTCTTTAGTACGATCTAGGGGGTTCCAGTTGTAATTTTATGTCTCCAAACTGATCCATTTAGGATTACAAGGCTCCAACGTAATTCAATCCTGATTCGAAGTCTTCAACATATAATCCATTCTTGATTCCAAGTCCACATCGTAATCTACTCCCAAACCCAAAGCATCAACACGATCCTACATTCCTTCTAAAGCCACGTGTTTAACGCGATCGAACATTATCTATTTCTGATGCCCAGGCTTTTTAACAATCATGCCTGATGCATTCCTAGCACCAAGTCTTCAAGATCCACTTCTGATCCCAAAAATCCATCCAGTTGATGTTTTCCTGATACGAATCCTTTACGAGTGCATCAAGATGCACTTTTTTTCTGATACCAAGTCTTTACCATGATCCAACCCTTTCCTAATTACCAAGTCTTCAACTCGATCCAACCGTTTTTCAACTACTAATTCTTCAAATCAATATCACCACCATGATTCTTCCTTCCGCATCAGCATTCCTCAATCCCAGAAATTCTGTCTGATCTTCATCCAACCGAATCATCCGATTCTTTTTCACCTGAAAGGTTTTCTTTCATCAAGAAACCGCGGAGTTCGAAAGTGCAACGTACAATCCTCGGTAAGCTGGTGAAGCAAGTTAGTGAACGAAGCAACCGGGAGAGGATCGAGTATGGCAAATAACAAGGGGAATATAAGTGACCAAAGGGATTATATGGCTGATAGTCGATAAAACGGCTGCTGCTGTTGCACACGTGCAAACCGTGAACCACGCATGTACAGTTTCGCCGATAAAGTTCTCTTCTACCCGAGACGATGAGAAGGAAAGAGAAGGGTGATATGGGTGATGAAGAAAAAAATGAAAAAAAAAGGAAAAAAAAAAGAAAAGGAGAAGCTCTCCCCCAACGACGTGGCGAACACGATGCGCTCTTCATATGTCCCTGAGCACAATAAGATTCCGGGTGTGCTCTCCTCGTGGACCAATGTTTCTGTCGTTTTAACGTGTACGTAAACCTCATACCAATCCTACTCCGTTTCTCCTCTCATCCGATAAACCCAAACATACGCGCACGGACACTAAAGTTCACAAAACAAAAAGCAAGGAAGAGAGCTAGTGTGGCTATCGCGAGCTTCGAAACAATGTGCTCTTGTTTCATCGTGCAGACTCCTCGTTGTTTTATTTCTCTTTTCTCTTTTTTTTCTTTTGCTTTTTTACATTTTTTTTTATCGTTCTTTCTCTCCCGTCGATAGGTCTTCGCGACGACTCGGTAGATTATTTTCTCTCTTCGGTTACGTATACAGTCACATCCGGTCGAGTCTAACTCATGGGTCATCCCGTCACGAAGAATCCATTGCTGCGTGTCTCTTTCAGTCTTTGAGGTGATGCGACACGCACATGACAAAGACCAGACTGTGGTGACCATTTTGAATCAGTATTCGCACGATTATTACCATGGAAAACTGTGCTTGGAATTGGATAAGTGGGGGTAATAAAAATGAACCCAGAGGACAAAAATGGCAATAAAATTAGCTAGGTTTGTGACTAATCTCTATGAACGTAGAACGAGGTTTTTTCGCAAGCGAATTAGCCATGGTGGATTATGACATAAGTTGGTCAGTTGGGTTAAGGGGAAATTTACGTTTGATCGATTCACTGTGACGAATCGGAAGTTGAAACAACGCAACGAATAAATATAAATAGCTGCAGTTAGAAGAAAAAAAAATTAACTTTCCGACCTATTTTCTACATTTTAACGCTCTTCAACCCAAACGAACTCATTCTGCACTCCTTTTTTACGGGAAAGCACTTTTGCATTGAAGGAATTTATTCCTGTCGTAATTCTGATAGATCTCGTAATAGAACTCTTATAATAGAATTGCATGGTGAAATACAAATACATTTTAAGGAATTTTAGCCAACTTTTTTTTCATATTATTGAAGGAAAATTTTAATCCAGTCTTGCGCTCCTCGTTTCGTATCTGGTCAGACATATTAATTTCTGACAATCAAATTAAACATTACCGTGGTGGATTCTCATTTTTCCACTTTTTAGTTTATTGTTATTTAGATAACCATAAATATTTTATATTAACATATTATATTTTATGGTTATTTAGATAACCATAAAATATAAAGTACAGATACGAAGAAAAAAAAATATAAATACGAAGAAAGGTGATTACAAGGACATCTGAGTTTCCTCATAGCGACCAATTGTTTTAGTACGGACCATTGTGCAAACTCCAACGATTTTGAAATCACACATTGAGAAACGTAAGTCTACGATGAATACGTCAACAGCAAAGACCCTCTTGGTTCAAAAAGAGCCTTGGTATCGAAAATAATCGATTGATTTGAAAAAAGCATCGAGGACAGTCCTAAAAGCAACCAAAGATTCGATGATAGACAACATTACGTGAATGTGGCAGGTTCGAAGTATCCTTTCACCTTGTACATGCAGAGAAAAGCGAGTTTGTGTGCAGGGTACCCACTGGTTATGGAAAGGAATAGAGAGGAAGCAGTCGACCGGTCTCCAGCGTTGTGGGTACCGGTCGAAAGGTCAGCCAAGGTCAGCGAACGGTCTTGCTGAGAAGTGGCGTCTCAAGCAGCTATTCTCTCTCTCGAGGTGATGTGAAACACCCTACCTAGACTTATTTCCCCTCTCCGCCACCGAGCCAGCAAGCATTTGTAAGACCATTCTTTCGGAACTATGCTTCGGAGATGCCACGGACTGGAGAAATTGTACGATTCAAATGGGTGATGAAAGGTCGCGCTGGGACAGCATATTTCTATGCAAATGTCAAGCATCTACGAGACAAATAAAAAAGGATGAAGCTTTTGTTTTTTGTTTTGGCCGGAACATGGCATTTCGTGAAGGGTTGATGGCTATACGTTTTTTAACAAGCTCTACTTCAATGTTACGATTCGTAGCTCCCTTTGAAACGAAATCAAGACTGGTGTCTGTAGCCATTTCATTGGGGTTTAAGCTCCGACGAGAATTCTCAACTTTATACAGTAGCCAAGAGTCATTTTTGGAGGATTTTCCTCGATGAATGATCCAATATTAGGGTTTTCGTGGAAGGACGTATCGGGCATCACTGGAGTCTTCTCCAGATGGCGGATCATTTGGAACGTGACCAGACGGATCAGACGGATCCAACCATCCGGATCGTGAAGTCCGTGGAAGCCTAATAAGGAACTGAGCTCCGACTAGCCTGTAACTAAGTATACGAAGTTTCCATTACGGATTGACCTGATCGTGAAGCTTTAGGAATGTATACTTTTTAGGAATCGTGAGGTTAGACGGTAAGAATTGGAAATGAGTATGCAGGCTAGTTTGATCATTCGATGCAACCGTGGCACAGCACATTGCCAATGAACGTGCGGTCGTTCGATCAGAGAACTAACAACCGTATTATTTTATCGAAGCCAAGAGGGATTGCGCGAAATGTAGTATATAACCCCGAAACAACTGCAGGAAACATAAACGCAGGCTGATACTTTTTTTGCTTTATCAGACATTCGTCGGTCGTTTTCACATACCGTGCCGCTATCGTAAAAACTTTATTGGCCATTTAATTGGGCATAGGGTGTAAGCCAGGACACCGGGTTGTCTACCTAGCAGGCCCAACCTCGTTTGCATGCTAGTTGCGCAAGGACAACCGAGCCAGGATTTGTGCAGTTGAAAAGCATGGAATCCGGGTTGGATATGCGACCAGGTAATTGGAATGGGCGCACATGGGCACACACCGTTGTTCCAATTGCAGTTGGCAAAGCAAGAGAGGTGGAGACAGGAAGAAAGGGGGAGCCTCGTCGTGATACCGGAGCTGGGGAACTTTTATGCTTTTTTCGCGTGTTCCGCATGACGTCTTCGGGTATGTGTGTACCCGCGTGGTTGCGTGATTCCATAAAGGCCATGGATGTGTACTTGAAGGAAGGCGTGCCGGTAACGCAGGCGGAGCCTTTACTCGCTGAAAAGACCGCCTGCCGCGAACGCCCCTGAGAGAAGAGACTTTTCTTGCGGCACACACGACACGCGTCGTACTTGGTTTCACCTTGAGTGCAACGAGTGCGATTCTCTCACTCTTTTCTTCCTTTTCCTTTTTCTTACTCATCTTATTCTACCTCATCCACCATCTTCGTTGCTCCTTTTCTTCTCCTTACTCTTATTCTTCACGCTGAAGAATTGAGATCGCGTGTGTGGCACACGTACGGCATACCTGGGGCGTGCAATCATTGCAAACGGCAGGTACCGAGATATCTGTATTTCCCGGATGTGCAAGCGAGCCACGACTATCAGACAACATCCACCTTCGAGCCACTGCGAAGCATCGAAGATCTTTATACCTCAGGGTTACATCAGAAATTTCAGTCACTCGGGAACATAAGAGGAAACGGATCCTCCCAATGTCAGGAACCGTCATTGATCAGCTGTTTCTATCGACTGAACTAATCTCGTGGAAAAGTTCCAATGTGGTCGTTTTTGGATAAGCTTCCATGTTATAAACTGGACTAAACGTTACCACGTTCATGGTACGGAAAACATTCAACTGTTGTTTGAAGGCTTGAATACCCAATGTTACAAGTGAACGCGAGTGGTCGTTTCAACGTTAGACTACCAATATTGGCGTTTAAACGACCCTGCTGCTATTCCTAATTTGATCCTCTTTTCAAAGACCGATATCCAGCGTTACGCCAATCTCGTACCGATTATCGATTCAGAATCGTTTGGAGACGTGTAGATTCACATTCTATCAGCCATTTTAACGTACATATGAGTTTTGGATAAACGATTGCATAAATTTGATGCAAACTATTTTATTGACTCAACAAAGACGGAAGCAGGTGATATATTAGTCAGGTTATTGGCCTTTTCAGAGCAGAAATGAGTAGTGGCTTACCGATGTAGTAAGGACTGGGCCTGACTGGATCAGTCAGTTTTTATGGTGCTTCGGGGGAATCTTTTGAACGCTCTGTAGAATTCTCGTTACCGGAGCCTGAAATTGAAAAGTTAAGCACTCGAGACTGGATGCAGCAAGGTTATGGAAACCGTTGGCCTCTGGGTTCAGTACCCCCATATGTTATATCGGAGCTCTCGGAGCCAACGGGTTTCTTTTTTCATTTTCGAACGCGCAACCTATGAATTAAGCGTGATGGATCGCCCAAACAATATAAACATGGTAGTTAAGGGCGTGCATTCAACTTTGGAATGGACCTCAGTTGATTTTATGGGTTCATAGACAGTCTATGTGGTCGACTGGTTCAATATGGTCAATCCATACGTGTAGATTTGGAAAAAAAAGTAAATCTGCTTTAAATCGAGATTTTTATGGTCCGTTTGATGAAGAAGTCTACAGGAAGGTTGAAGATTTTGCTATATAAAAAAACATGTCCGTTGAGTAGACCACAATCTGCGTATGTGGCTTCGGGTTCCAACTGTAGCTTTAATCCAACAAAGATAGTACCGATGATCGCAGCCACAATCAGCTACGGGAATTCATAATGATCCGATCTATTCTCCCCCTGGAATACGATCGACCCTTGCGCACAACCTCAGTCCAAACCGATTCACAAAATGGATTTGGATCGACTTACTCCAATGGAGGTAACCAAGTACTCAAAAACGATCCAGCTCATGCTGATCCTACTCCGTACCAAGGCAGAATTTCAAATCATCCTCCCAACCCTACTTTACCTTGTCCATCATATACCGAGTTCCGGAAGTGTTAGTCCTGGATGGTTCACGGAGGAATTTCGAAACCCATATAACGAGCTAATTTTCACCACTGGGCTAAGCGACTCGTGTGTTTCGGGTGGGTATTGCGTTAAGCGTGTTAACGATACTGCGCAGAGTGGATTTATCGTCAATAAGGTGTATATAGTTAAGTAGTCGTGAAACCCCGGCCCGAATTCCTGACCTCTGCAGATTCGTGCACGGGGGACTCTCTCGCAACCAGATATACATAACTCTCCTAAGTTGCTCCTGACTAACGTAGTATAGTAGTCGATGGAAGAGCTAGGAATCTTCTCGCGTTGAGTCTAGCTTACGATAATCACGAGGCCACAAACGCCCGAGCACGAACATCGAACCCTTCACGTATCCTTACCTCCGTGAATTGGTGTGTCCGAGTATTTGTGCGGGCCTAAGAATCGTGCAGCATCTCTCGCTGTGTAACTCTCACCGTGTCTGCATAAGTCTTGGTATCTTCGCTTCATCTTCTCTACCGCTCTCGGCCCTGTTACTATATTCGTCTTCGACGATGACTCGCGAGTCCTCATCATCGATTTCACATTTCAACGATGTGGTCCGACCCCCTCTACCATTCCTGGGTGAAGAAAATACCGTCACCCCGGAGACCTGATGGATTTCCTCGCGAAGAAATCCTAACCTCGATTATGCGGCTCCTACGCAATCGATAACTTTCGTGTAGTCGAATATTCCAGCTGCCCGAGGAAGTATGCGAGTCAGAAAGTCAAATGCTGTTGGATATAGCGTCGGTCTTCGAAAGTCATCGTTCGACTATCTTTTCTCTGCTTTTTTTGGGTTGAATGACAGTCACGAAAAAAACAATCGTCTAATTTCAACTTGACTATTTTTTTTTTATTAATAAAATAGGATCGTGGCCACTGGATCTAAGAATTGTGTTCTTATTTATCTCAAAGATATTGTCTCTGGAATCTGTATTTCAATTTTAGTTGTCAACTTCATCTTGGAATTAAAAAAGAAGCGACGTGGATATTTTGTTGTTCTTGATTATTTTGTGTTCACAGATCTTTGGATTCTAACCAATTGAAAATAAATTTTTATCAACCTCTAGATAAATGTTTCCAATGTTGAGACAAAATCCCACGGATTTTTAAATAAGTTTAAATAACGATCTTAGTAAAAATTGTTACTGATCTTTGAAAAAATTGACTTTTGAAAAATTGATCTTTGAAAATTGATTAAACCCCAAAAAAATCAAATAGCGTAAATATTCAACTATCAAAACAATATCGCGTTCTTTGACCCGATAAAATCCTAATTCGTTTAGCTCGACATTTCATTCATCACGGTAATACAAAACGGCAGATTTTGAACTCCCAAAGTCAGGGTTTATCCAACACCACCAAAATCGGTATCCCAGGAAAAATCGTGATATTTCCAGTCGGCATGCTTTCCATGGAAGCATTAGAAAAGCTGTATTTTCGTAATGTCCATCAATGTAAATCCTAGAAAAAGAGTACGACCGGAAGAGCATTTTTTCCACCTGGAGAGGGATGAAATTTGTGATTCGTTGGGTCCGGGATGATCGGAGCGTTCATCAAACAAGCGATGTTTGTTTGTTGATGTTTTTCTGTCACGCCAAAACGCAGTGGGGTATTGGGGGACCGTAGTCATACGACCGGCTGCTCGAGAGTTTAAAAGCTCCTCTCTCCTTCCTCTCTCTTTCTCTCTCCTAGCTCGTTTACACCCGATTTTTAAACCCCATAAATCTTGACCTCCATACAGTGGCGTGAGTACAGAGCGCAACAGGAGAGCAAACCAAAACTCCTGTGCGATCACTTCAGAAGAGGAAGAGAGAAAAAGAGAAAGAGAGAGAGAGAGAGAGGGAAAGGAAGAACCCCACGAAAGGAGCCTGAGCACACAATCGATTCGGCAAAAAAAAAAGAGAATACAAGAAGCGTACATTTCTCCGCCTCCAATTTGCCCACTTTTCGGTTGAGGTCCGGACCTCCATACATCTTTGGTGGTCGTGACTAAAGCCGAGGCCTGGGTAAATAAAAAGTACGTTGCTCGCTTGAATTCCGCATGCCTCCGGCACTAATTGTGGGTACCTCGATACACGTTTATATACACATATATACATATATATATATATGTATATATATATATATATACCCGAAGCGATAGTCGCCAGATTCGAACAAACTTCGTACCATCGCTTCTCCGAGCTCCCCGAGCAACAACTTTTCCAACGACACCCACCCCCTCCTCAACATCACGACAAAGTGTATAATCCAATTTAATAGATGATGAATTCGCTGGAAAGTAGCTGCTTTTACGTCCCACGAAAGAACCCTGCTCTCGTTACACGTGATACAGAATTTAATTCCGCCAACAAGCTCGTGATCAAAAACTCACCCTAATGAGTCAGAGAAAGACTTATCGTGAAAATAATTATAATCCACATTTTTTAATTGGCATTATAGAAACGAGCGCTTCCCTTTTTTTTTGCGACGACTCGTGGAAATGCAGCAAATTGCGACGACTGAGTGGAATATTGAACAAAAAATCGATGTGGAAAAATTAGGAAAGTTCTTTATAAAAATAGTCGCGCTGATCGAACACTTGTGGGTATTTAGTATAATAAATAATTTCGATTTTTAGTAGTGTAATTATGAAGTGATTTTTTTACGAATTTATCGTTAATTAAATTAAGTAAATTTATTGTCGTTTAAAAGATTTAACTTTCAACGTAGATTCGAGGCTAATTGAAACTCAATAGTTTGTACGATGTTTATAGCGAAAACTCAAAATGGAGCACGAAAAAGGAAAATTTTGCCATAGTTTCTACTTTGGGCGTGAGGAGGGCATAAACATCAAAGAATTCTACAAAAGAGACTCTCAGCTCTGTACAACGAAGCTTCCTCGATGGAATGCACTTGTAAAATAATAATTAGGACTTTGTTCGGAAAATCGCTGGTAATAAATTTGACGGGGGAGTTTCGGGAATAACGGAATTTCCGTGTTCATTAAAACCGAATTAAATGCTTCTGCGTTTATTGTTTCGTGCATGGTTTTCATGGACAGGTTATATTTATAAACGTAGTATCGTCTGTTCTAAAATCAGCCTATTTGTGATAAATTATTTATTAACGATAAATATAGACACCAAAAGAACGCAAAATAGAACGCAAAAAACCATCAAAAAAAAAAATCAAAATCCACAATAAAATCGTTTCTTCTCGAAAGCAAAAAACTGTTAAAAAAAAAACGAAAACCACAATAAAAGCGTATTTTTTGGAAAACTAAAAATTTCAAACGAAACACCAGAATGATTTGTACAGTTATTGATTGAACGTATCTGAAAATTCTCTCCAGACTCTTTCAAACTCACGTGAATCCGTTCCCCTAAAAAAGTGCCCCAAAAATGCGATCACTTTTTTTCCAATGAAAGAATTATCCCCGAAACAGCCAAACGGCTGACATTGAACATCAAATAGAAATAGCGGATTGAAAGTATCCCTTCTTCACGTACGACGAACGGTATAATCGTGTGGGTGTTTGTGCTTGGAGTTCACGGCGTGCTGTTCAAACGAATGGATCCTCTCGAATGGGATACGTGATTGGGTTGCATGCAAATGCGTTTCGGTTCGTTCGGGATTACGTTTAGGTTTTGTTTTGCGAAATGTAACTCTGGCAAGGGGTCGAAAAGATGAGAAAGCGTAGCTGAGAGCGTTGTGGTGTTACGAACCCCTGATTCGACCACCCCCGCTGCATGGTCTCGTCCATTTATACGCTCCGATATGAGCCAAGTACACATCAGATGAAGGCTACAAGAGCGACCCGACCAACCGTGGGTAAATCGGGTCGTTTGCCGATTTGCCCAAACATCATTATCCAATTTGGCGAATGGTGAGTAAATCTCTCTTTCTCTCTCTCTCTGGTGAGGTATCGCTCGAACGAATTTTAAATAATTCATGCTGCATAATCAGGTGAAATCTATCAGATAGTTCAGACATTCGTAAACGACCCATGAGAGAATTTTAAACGTTGGATAAATGTACAAGGTTTGATGGAGGGAAAGAGTGAGAAGGGTAGGTACTCGAAGGGGGTGAAAAGCCCTCGATTAAATTTATCCAAGACCTGAGCTCCCAATTCATTTTCTCCATTTCGAGATCCAATGTATTTTCAAAAAAAAAAAAAAAAAAAAGTTCGAGGATCTTCATCTATCTTCGATTCGCGAACCTTCCTGGGTCTTTTAAAGGGGCAAACGGGGGAGGGGGAAAAGCGTAGATTACTTGGTATAAATACTTAATGAAGATGTTAGGAGTGGGCCAGGAAAGAAGTATATACATCATTGGTCGAACTCGTACTCTCTTGGTGGATGTGTTACGTCGAAGAGATTATCAGTGGTCATGTGAATATGAGTCCCGCTGAAACCTCCGGCCGGATGAGAAAAGAGGCGCGTTATGCTCGCAAAGCGAACCAGACACAGGAACATTCCGTCAATCTCTCACGGAACATTGCTCCAAATTATAGGGTTCGAAAAGTCTTCGCTTCGCGATATCATGAGCGTGCGTGAAGGGGAGGCCGGCACAGGGGGAGGGGCTGGTGGTTTTGAAGACCGTGAGTTTGAGGACCGTCCTTGTATTTTCTTGGTCTACAATCGGTTCAAGGTCTCGTCGGAATGAAGAATTCGTTTAAACAGAATTGAGATCGTTGCTGAAGAGAGATCAACCAATAGACAACGTTTCAGAGATTGAATTCTCTGTCTTGTTCAGGCATGACCTGGAAATGATGTCTGAAAGGGAATCCAGATGACTATCGGCCCGAATCACTTACATTTTCATTACAACTTTTTTACAGTCTTTCATTAAAAGAATAAAGGGGAATTTTTGCCTACGTTGTGAAGATACTATTTATTTAGAGTTTTTTACCTTTTTTTCCACCATCTAGCTTTTAGTAATTTATATTCTCTAGTTTTTTCAAATTCATGCCGAATTTGAGATAAATCGTTTGGACTAAAATCGAATTCGAAAAAAATAAATATGGATAAATAAATAATTGGCTTAACGTCTAACACAATCACTTTTTATTATTTTCATAGATATCCATCGTATTCTAGATAGAGATCAATTTTTTTTCAAATTTCGTTCTTATCCAACATAAATATCTGTAATTTGAATCGAATTGAAAAAGAGTAAAGACTTTTGGGTTAGTGTTCAGTCGATCGTCAATGTATCGATTAACATTGCACTTAAAAAATCCTAAATAAAAAAAAAACAAAACAAAAACGTTCACGAAAGATGAAAAATGTGAACCTAAGAATTAGTAAGCATAGATGAAAAAAACGAAACCAAAAAAAACACGCTTACAAGAGGGGGAACAAATATTTTTGGCTTTGTTAAACAAAAACTAAAAAAAACATGTATAGGACAATTTGTATGTCGATCGATATGAGACATCTGAATTTTCTTTTCGATTTTCAATTTTTCACTTCCGATTAATATTAACAATTTTCGGTGGTTCGAAAATCCACCCGCACTTGAATGAATTTTTCAAGAATCCAGTTCGCCGAACGAACTTCCCTCGAAAAAAAAGGGCAAAAATCGAATATCCCTCTCTGTTTCTCTCCGTCTTTTTTCTTTTCGTCTCGCTCTCTCCCGGTGAGCCGGAAAGCCAGGTTAGCCGGGGACTGATTGCGAGGCCCCGGTATATAATGACTGGCCATCAAAATGTCATTACAGGTGAGGTGGAGCGTTTGTATGTTCGAGCGCCGGGCCCCAAACTACGCTCGACCCCTTCCGACGAATTCCACATGAGCATTCGCGTATACCTTACACATGGACACACCGATGATTTAGCGTAATTTAGTCCTGCATTAGCAGCCTCCAATTACTTTGCTCTTATCGCAGAAACCAATCCTAATTGCGATCTTCGTTCACCGAAGTCTCCTCGCACTGCGAAAGCCTTCTTGACCACCATAGCGCCCCATTGTCATTCGATGATCCCAGAAGAAGAACAATGCATCAATAATCGAACCGGCGACGTTGTTTCTTTTTTTTTTATGATTTTACCCTGCGATTCGTTCGATCCTCTTAACGAATTAAATTTATCTTCGTAGATGCAATTTTCTCCTCTCAGTTCAGTTATATCGTTTGAAATTCATAAAAAAAAGCTCTTCGAATATATTACGTATTTTACAAAAAACAAACCCTTTTTTTTGTTCCAGGTCGACTTTATGAAAGTTATATAAACCTTAGTTCAAAATTTTTTTACAAGTTTATTTTTTATTTCTCTATTTTATTATATTTTTAATTGAATTTAGTATACAAGCTTACTAATGCACTTGAGAATAAATGTTTAAACGATTTTTCAAATTTTACTAATTCTTTCAGCATTGAAAAGCTCCAGATATTTCCAAAAGTCCTTTTCGTGATATCTCTTTTTCAGACCTCTTGATTCAGTACCAATTATTAATCCAACATTCCCGTAGGGTTCTTAAGGTATTATTAATGAATAGCTATAAAAATATCATCCTTTTTCGAAGAAAACAAAACGAATGAAAAAATGCAAAACAAAAATGAATTTTCCATTGAAACACGATGAGAAAAAAGAGTTCGACCAAGTTTTAGCGAACGTTATCAATTTTAAGAATCGTGAAGGCTTCTGACATGGCAAGACGATTCCCTACTGTCACTTATGAGAGTAAGATTGGAGTAGTACTTTTTCCCATGTCAAATTTCATCATCTGTAGCAAAGCTTATAAAACTCGGAGCGAAACGAACGTTGGATATATCTAGTTGATAATTCACTGAAAAGATCCCTATCCGTCCCCACTAATCGGCGTAAGCTTTCTGATGTCTCGGATACGACATTCTCGAGGTATCCAGGTCCAAATCCCCAACATTGGCGAATCACGAAAGCCAGAATGAATCGTCCTTCATTCGGAATGCAAAATTCGGTCGAAAGATTTTCGAGCCCTCTAATCCTGACGCACCTTTGGACTTAGCAGAAACAAAAAAAATAAACTCACCGAAGCAAAAACAAAAAGAAGAAAAAAAAGAAGAAAAAAAAAAAGAAATCACCGAGGAAATGAAATTTGCGAGTCGTTTCAATGGCACTCGTCCGGCGTCATACTCAAGGACGATTAAGACTGATCGATATCTTGACTAACGACGGCGAGGAATGATCGAGCGTTTCGCTCACCTCGTTCCTTTTTCTCGATCCAATCATCATCTATCGACTTCTCGTTCCATAAACATTCCATTGTCTCGAATCTACGATTTTTTATGTTCGCACGAATGATCACTTTCGCCCCGTTTGCAAACACGGCTAATACGTGTTGGAGGGAATGCTCCTCGATCCCGAATCTCTATCCTGGACCCCACGTTGCGTCTACGCCGAGACAGGACCAACATCACCGTCAGGACGAACCCGCTAATCCGTTACGAAAACGAGAGTCCCGTGACTCCCGTGACAGGGTCAGGGATTGCTCGTCGAAGCGTACAAACCGAGTTTAGCTGCCGATGCACACATCTGTGCAAGCGGACCCACAAAATCGTCCAGGCCGAGCTTTTGACCATCCGATAAAAGGACGCAACTAGCATCCCTCGAAACGCTTCATTGAAGGTCAAAATGCCTTTTCTTCGGACAGAACGTCATTCGAATTCGAATTCGTCTCTGTGTGTAGATATGCGTTTCGGAGAGTGAAATATACGTATGGATAATACAGTCTACAGTAAAACACCGATTTTACACAATTTTTCCAACTACTTTTTATTTCGGTCTGAGCATTCAGGGGAGGGGAGGGGGTTTTCAAGAAAAGGGCAGGTTTCAAGCAAAAACACAACTTCGATCGAGACTGCACGGCCATTCATAGAAAATCGAGTATTTCAAAAAACATCAATGATGACGTAAAAGTTAAGGAATACCTAAAAAATTGTATGCAACTGGTGTAGCTGTGCATAATATGAAACGAAAACGAAACGAAAGTTTACAAAAACCTAACGTTTGAAATTTCATTGTTAATATCCTAATTTTTAATTTTGTATTGTTTATTTTTTAACTTTGATTAACTTAATAATCAATGCTTAAAAAACTTAAAAAAAACGGTTAAATATTTTATTTCAAGGATGCATATGTAGAAGCTGTTGTTCCTGATATTTTAGGTGACTGATGCTCTTTTAAATAACGTATTGATGGCCTCTCGAAGTACGCTCCCTTAAAATCATAAAAAATCGGTTTTTCACTGTACACACATCCGTAGAATGGCGAGATGACGAAACGTTCGGGTTGCTGGTGCACCAGCAGGCATCTTTGGCTCTCTCCCTCTCACTTTCGTTTCGTCTTTTGATTTTCTATTCTTCTCGCTCCTGGTTCATACCAGAACGCGTATGGACAACCCGCTGTGAGGTACACGACGTCCCGCGGTTTCTTCGCCCGAAAAGTCTCGGCAGTAACCAGCGGTGGACGTGTCAAAATACCTATGGAACAGGCACTTTTTTCTCGCGGCTCTGAAAGCGCGCGAGTGCGAAATTAACGGAGGCTTTCGAAAGAGCATCAACGCAGATGAGCATCCTCGACCCTGACGCAGTGATTTATACGATTTCGATCCCTTCAAAATCGAATTCCTAGAAAAATATTATCTGAAGGAAAAATCGCATTTTTAGAGATATGAAGTTCCTAGGAAAATAAATATTCCTGGGAAATATCGGTTCCTAGGGAAAATTAGATTTTTGGGAAATAATGATTCCTAGGAAAAATCTGATTTCTGGTAAATTCGTAGGAAAAATCAAATACTGGAGAAATAATGATTTTTAGGAATAAACGGATCCCTGGGGAATAATGACTGCTAGGGAAAATCGTATTCCCAGGCAAATTTTATTCGCAGACAAAAATTTAATTCCTAGGGAAATGTGATTCCCAGGAAGAATCGGAAACCTAGGCAAGTTTGGTTATGGAGAAATTCAACTTCGATGATATTGATCATCATCGGTAATTAACGCTATAATTATTAATATTTATGTTAACCCCAAATGTTTTTCGTATCACCTTTGGATGACCCTTGGAAATGTCAGCATTCGTCTGGAGGTCACTTCAAGGACTACTTTTTGACCAAATCAATTATTCGTTTCAAATATGATCCATACCAAAAATATCCAGAGAACAATTCATGTTATATAGATGTAACGGCTTCGAAAATATTATTTTCGTATTTATGTCTGCACGTGTGCGCGAGCCCTGTATTTATACCCGCAGCGTTTCCAATCCTCCAATTCGAAATTTCCCTGAATCGTGTCACCAAAGTGAATTTCGAGGCCCGAAAAAAAAAATCTTTTCAAAATCTACGGAGATTTTTTCCGCGCGACCCCGCTATGTATAACCCTTTGAATAGTCATTGAAAGGACGAACCACTGCTCCATTCGACGCCCCGCTTAAGCCGGAAACCCGGTGAACGAGAAAAAAAAAGGGAGCGCGGAAAATGCGAACATTTTTTTGCGTCCTGCTGGTGGATAGACGTACGGGTGTATTAGGAACGACAGGACAACTTTCACTCCAGTAAATCATAGGCTTCTCGGGTATTACGATGTTTAAGCCTGCGAAATGTCAATACCAGGGTAAAGGCGTGAAATGGCCTACTCGAGACAGAAGTCCGGGTTCCTCATGCTTCATGGATAGGTGACGACAATTGACACTCGTCTTTCTAGGAACGCGAAACCCCAAAAAAATGAAAAAAAAAAAACTATTTTTAATACGTTTTTAAAACCCATTTAAAAAAATATATATGCATATATATTTATCGTCTTTCAAAATGTATTGATCTTCAGTCTGGTGACAGTGATCAAATAACGAGAATGTAATTTTAGGCTCAATTGAACTTTTACTAAATTTAATATTGAAAGTGAAAAATATTTATAAACATCTATATAAGTGCTTATTATTTATATTCACAAATTTATTAAATGACAAATACTATTAGTATAAAGTGATCGAGGCTTGAAGAAAAATTATATGTAAATATTCATAGAGCTTAGTCACTCTGAAAATCTCTCTTTTAAAAAATCCAATTTTTTCGTAAAACAACAATTTTCGAAATATACTTTTGTTGGGATAATTAAATTTTCGTATGACTGCATAATTTTTGTATGTTAAAAGTGAACAAAATATATAATAAATTTAAAAAAATATATTTCACGATTGTATTTATTATCATAAATACACTCTTGAAATATTAAAAAAAAAATTATTATATATTTTATTCATGCCTAAATAACCCTACATAAATATCTTTATTCATAATCTAATTAAAAATTCATAAAAAATGGCTTTTTCGAGCGCTCAAAGTAGAATCCTGCTTTAACCTCCTTTTTCAACCACTGTACGTATTTCTAAATCGTATCCTCGCAATGGGGCTAAGGATTTTAAGTATAGTGAAAATCAATACGAAAGCGAGCTCCAAGTGCTACTTCAATCTACAAACCGAAATACCACCTCAAAGGTTACTCTTCGTAGAAATTACGATGACCTTGCGTCAACACGAAGTTTAGTGTTCGTCCGTCAGTCTTCGAATTTTACGAGACAAGGAGAGTCGGAGTGGATTGCGCAATTATATTCCGAGTGCTTGGCCCTCGAACTTTCGACATGTTTTTTTTCTTCTGTCTCGCTCGTTGTAAAGTCAAACACGCGCGAGAGTTCATCGAAGAAAGCGTTATTTTCCAGCAGAAAAAAAAGAAACAAAAAGAAAATGTGCATCCACTCTTTGCCTTCTAGCATTCCCTGAGTCTTTGTTCCCTCGGCCTCGTTACGTTATCAAAATAATTTTTAAAAAGTGTTTTAAAAAATCTCGAACAGCTGCATCGAAAAATGGAAAAGTGAAAACTTTGCTCGCTTGCTAATCTCTTATCACCCATTGTTTCGCTCCATGAAAAAAAAACACGAACTTAAAAGACTATGTTGCCAAAAGCAAAAAAAATACGCGCTACGGAAATTCAAAACTTTCGCCCTTAGCTGTTCCTCCGCAGAAAAGGTCGTCAAGCCAGAAAAATATGAAGAGAAAAAGTTAAAAGCTGCGTCGATCGATGTCGTTTTTTTCCCACGTGAGATTCTTTGCATCTCGCAGTGAAATTTTTCCTCCGAATCCTCCCATTTCATTTTGAGAAAGTAAATTTGAGAATAAGTAAAATTTCGACAGTGAGACACCCAATATCGGATTCTTTTGTTTGGAATTGAAAAAAAAGTGAACAATTACCAATATTTTCAAATTTGACGATGTTACGTCATATACAATTAGATCCTTATAATTATTTTACACATTACGTTTGAATATTTTTAATGATATCAAGTTTTACAAAAATTGGCAAAATTGATAATTTTTACAAAGGTTATCCATAATCGGATATCCGAAATAAAAAATTCAATTTTTCTTGTGTTCGATATCACGGGACTATTTTTATTATCAAACAATCAGTCGTTATAAACAAATAATCTATGAAAATTGTGGTAGAAACTTCCGATAATTTACATTGCTGCAAAACTAAAAGTCTTACAATGGCGTCATCTCATGAAAAGTATAAAAAATCAAAAACAGATATATCGCTATAAAAAAATTCGAGATAGTCAACTATCCGATATTAACCAACTATCAGATATACTGCGCTTGCCTCTAATTTGAAAGAATCGTCAATAACCGGAAAGCAAAATCGTCCTTTTCAAAATTCAGTAGGATTTCATCCGTATTCGAGAGCTTATGAAACAAAGAGCTGCGAGTAAGTCCAGCCACGAAATTAATCAGAGAATTCAGAGGAATGAATAATATACGATATTGAACGTGCGAACCAATTTCTGTGGATTCCACGTGGATTTGCCTCCCTGCTTTCACCCAATACCCGTACACCCATCCAACTGTATGACCATCCGTGGAGATAGGTACCATGAATAGAATCAGGCAGGAACGTCCGTATGGACTTTTGAATGACAAATGGACTTGCGTCGTATGCGACCACCACATTAATGACCTCACCAGCGAGTGGTCTCATTCGATCAGCGGCGAGCGTCATGAAATATGTTCCAAATCGATTTGAAGGTGAAAACGCATTGGCTTTTTCGAAACGGGCACGTCCGGGTGACCCCGGTAAAATTGGTAATGTCAGCAATTTGGATCTTCGACGGGTTCGCGCGGATGTTTAATCGGCCTTTAACCGTTCAACGCCCGGAATGGGGCATTTAACAAACAGTTGGTCATTGAGCGCTTCAACGTATGATTTGCAGCTTGGCATACATAGTCTAACCAACCCCTGCGTAAAGCCGATTTCGAAGTCATTCCGCTAACCCAAGCCAGTCCTCGAAACAGCCGGACGTAGAAACGTGACGCAGGGGGTGTAAAATATCATTGACCGTGTGCGCGTTTGGGTACACACAACTAACGTGTGTACCCTCAGCCACAATGACGTGTGTACATATTTTCACTGGCTGGTTGTACGTGGTGGTAAACTGAACGGTGCAAAGCCGAGGGAACCCCCCAGTGCGCCATATACTTTGGACTATTATAGGCCAAGTAGACGTATAGATGGGGGAAGCTGTGGTCGCCTGACCGGGTTGCCATGCTACCCTTCTATGCACCAAGAGTAGAGAGAGCGTGGTTCCCTCCTACTTAGGTACCAGTCCATTGTAACTTTTATGCTCCGTGTTCAAACAACGTGTGCGCCACGTACACAATGCATACAGCACGCGAGACAAAAATATAGTCAGTGAGAGACGACCCAGTGTACACACACCCATGTTTACTCCGAGTAATTAAACCTTATGTTTTAGTGCTGTTCATTATCAGCTCCGACGTAAGCCATACCCCCATCTCAAAAAACGTTATCTCACTCACGTGCTTCGGTACAGTCAAACTCCTGGATTCTATTGGGTCGATGTTTTCAGTGATTTCTTTTCATTTTTTTTTCTCCCAATCGGACTATTTCATAAATTTCGGAGAGTCGATGTTTTTTGTACTTTTTCATTTACTTTGACTATTTCGTAGAGGGGACTGTGTAGACCCAAACACACCTTTGTCAGCTGATGAAATATTACAAAAAATCGTGGGCCCGGAATTACATTTTTTTTGCCTCGTATAGGGTGCTCCAGGGAATCGCCAAAAGAAAAGGCGTCAGTTTGAAACTTCAGGAACTCACCCTTGTGGAAAACACTCTTATCAAGGCTCAAATTGTTTGGGTTTGAAAATGGGCTGGCATATCGGTGAAGACATTCTCATTTTTCTTTTTATTTGCGTTCCATCTTCTTGCTTTCACTTTTCAGATCTGCGGATTTTACTTCAGGAATTCCGAGTCGTGTCCAGCCTTGATCATTACGGACAACGAGATGTCCAGTGTTTATCGATGGTGGAGTCGAGCATTCCGATGGACTGCATGAAACAATATATAATTAAGGTCGGATATATATATATATATATATATATATAAATAAAACGGTAAAATATAAACGGTTTTGAAAAACTAGTCATGCTGTTTTGCCCATAGTGATGACGATGTTGGACTTTGGTCGTGGTTCGTTGATTTTGTGCGAGCTCTTCTCTCGCCTGCAGCATCCCTAGCATACTCAGCGGTAGCTCGTTCTCTAACGATTGGGTTATGCAATTATTAGTGATTGCGTTTGCCATAGTGGTCGAGGTAAAAGTACAGAGAGGAGGTTCAAAAGAGGGTGAAACGATCTTTTGCGCGTTGACGACCACCGCAGAAGAAAACGCGTGCGCAGACTATTCCCGCTCGTTTTCCCGGGTCTCAACATTTTTCACGATTGTTTCTCGTACCAACGAAGCTCGATGAAGCGTGCCTCGAGAATTCAATGAGTTATTGAGAAAAAAAACAAACCCAAACAAAAAAATGTACGGAAAGTGATGAGGAGGGCGAGGGGCTGGGAAATCCTCAGAGTCGAGATTTTTTTTCACGACTTTTCTTGGAGACAACGAGGCACGCAGAGTGTACAAGCATCTTTGAAAAATGCTACCTAGTTATAAAGTTTAAACTGCTGCTGCTCTGAGATCGTAATACGAGCGAGATGGGACTTGCCCGAGAAATTATGTGCTTCAATGATAGAAAAGGAATCGTCTGTTCAATTCCAGGGACACGAGGGAAAGAAAAGGATTTGAGAGAATATATTGAGCTGTAAGCTTTAAGGGGTTGGGAATATTTGGTCTGATAAGATAAATATATTTTATAGCTTGGAGTTACAGAATTTTTACTGATCTTAAGTTTTCTTAATTTACATTAATTTTGTGCATTTTTTAACTCATCTATCTAGGCTACGAATTATTTTTTACGAAAAAATGAATCACGTTGATTTCAAATTTCGTACGATATAAGAAACCTTAATAGTATGAGATTATTGGAAAGCGTAGAATTGCGCAAACGACGATACACGCACTCATCTGTGAATGATTCGTAAAATTAGTTTTTACATTTCCAAGTGATACAAATATAACACTGAACAACGTTGTAAGTATATTTCGAGTTATTAAAAAAGTTTCGTCGATGAAACGAGGAATAAGCTTTTCGACGTGACTGCGTCGAGAATGGGACTTGAACATGAGAACTCGTTGAATAAGCGACATCGTTTATCACGCATGTGCTCGTCGGTGATCATCAATTGCAAAAGGTCTTTCTTGACGAAGCAAACGTATGAAAATTCATGACGGTAAACGAGAAAACGAGAGATGTCAAGAGGGAAAAAAAAGCGCGATCAGGGAGACACAGAAAGTGAGAGAAAAGACAAGAGAGAGAGGGAGAGAGAGGTGGAGAGAAAAAACATTTGCTATTGAAAACCGAACGGGTTTTCGGCATAATTAACACGAAACTGGTCGCTTCGATACAAAGATTATTCCGAAAATCGAGTCTCGATCGAGCAACCCCCGAGAATACAAATTAGACGAGTGAGAGGAGGTACACTCGCATCCTGTATTTTGCCATTCGAAGGATTTCGATTTTTATCGTGGAAGAGAAACAATTGGACGTACAACTCGGCGAATAGGACGAAAAGAGAAGAAAAAAAAAACCAAAGCCATCAAACGGTTGGAACAACGCGATTAAAAAAAGCCAATTAATCACCCAAGCGAATGTGCTGAATTCGGAAGCATGTCGTGACTTCGTTGACGATTCGTTTTCGAGTCAAACTCTGCTGGTTGATTGGGGACTCCATTCTTTTTTCGGGGTATGTATAATTTCATTCTAGATTGAGGATACGTTGAAGAAAATATACAACCGGACTAATGAGTCCGGTGGTCCAATTGTACAAACGTCGTACGTGACTATTTTCCTTATCGGTGGACAAACTGATGAATTCAATAAAATTGGACTGCGAATGTCCACACGAGCTCTTGAGTAAACAGTTGCCAATTTTTCTGTAGATTTTTTGAATCCCTAGAAATTCATCATTAAATTATCACTAAAAAGTTTTTCTTTACCGAAAAGATCAGAGAAATCTGAAAAAATTGAAAAAAAAAAATAACAAACCGGAAGCTAACGATATTCTATTAAAAAATACTATATAGTCAAATCACTATTTTTCACATACGAGTACGCAATTTTTCAAAGTGCGAAAATCGTAAAAATCCAGCATTTTCAAAATAACATACCGAGTACAAAAAAATCTGAAAAACGAAAATAAAAAGCAGCCAAACGAAGCTGAATCAATCCTCTTCAAAACTCCATTTGATAAACCAGTGTATGATTGTTTTTTCAATGAGATATTCGATTATTTAACAGGATAAAAAACATGAAGGATATCCAATACTTTTGAACACGACTATATGTATAAATATATTTACATACATGTGTATATACGTACTTGCACAGCTAATTCAACGGGGACACGGATTAGCCAGCATTTTGAAGAGGACGATGACGAAGCGCGTGCGTATTAAAAATAAGAGAGCCGTGCACGTACCATGATCCTTTAGAGATCCTGGCATGTTGTCGGTACACATCGAGGTCTTTTTCGAGAGGGTTTCCTGCTGCTCCCACCATACCCCGGTACCAAAATCGTGTACCATGTGGCAGGTTGTTTCGTGGCGGACTTGAATGAGGCTGATTAGATTGAAGGGTCGTCGGGGAGAATGAACCAGGGCCAGAGAGAGAGAGAGAGAGAGAGAGAGAGCGTCAGATAGAAGGATAAAAAAGGGCTTCTTTCACACTGAAGGGTCGTTACGCGAGAGGTCCTCTCAGTATCGTAATATCGCTGCTTATGGGTTCGTCTCTTGTATCGTGAGAGTCATTGGCCCATGGTAGGCCCAATATATATGCACCCCATAGACATAGGGAGACTGCCGTCTTTGTTCGTCCAAATCTCTCCCCTTTACCCAAAATACTTCGCTACCCCGATAGGCAACATTCTTTTTTTCCTTTCTCCAACCCCCTGCTATCGTGTCTATCACCGAAAACGCGAATAAAAAAAAAACGGTGCCTTCCCGCCGAGTATGTATCGAGAGATGTTGCAACAAAGAAAAAAAAAATAAAAAAAGATTTCCCGGTGTCTCTTTGGGCCCTTCATTTCTATTCCGAATTTTAAAAATGACAATAGAAAATTAGTGCGTTTTTGAAATTTATGAGTCACGTGACACTGGAAAAGACGAATTTAAATATCTTTTGTGTCGACCTGAGCTTCACTTTTATTCCTATTTTTTTACATATTTTATGAACAGACGCGATTGCATCCATTAACAGAATTTTTTTTTATAGAAAATTAGTACAGGTGTGTATATATATGTGTTTACTTAGGTTGAAGGAAAAGTTGGGAAGAAACGCGAGTTCGACAATGGACGTCTCCTCCCCTGGACAGAAGCTTTACTACCCTACCAGCTAATTGGTACATTCAGGGCAGATAAAACGTCGCATGGAAATATTTGGTTTTGTGTGTCATTCGAGTCAAGATCAAAGTGTGTGACAACGTCTGTCACGACGAAGGTGCGAACTCTCGGTATACAGGGGAAAAATGTGTTCACGTGTATCTCTTCTTCCTTTCTGTCTCAGGCTCTATTTATATATATTGGTCTATGTATGAGTGTCCCTTTGGTACAAGAGAGCCTCCTGTTACTAGGCCTTAATGGAAAAGCGCATCTGTCGCCATTCGCCCTTGGGTTTTTGGGTGAAATCGAGTGTCGAAACGATCCGCGCTTCCTCAAAGAGCCAAAGACCAATATTTCAAGAGTATATATATATATTGCAACTGTTGAGCTGTTAAATCAGTTACGTGCAACCGCGCTTATAAATGTATATATATATTTATGGTTATTGCGTATACGAAAAAAAATTACTACACTGGTGAATTTTTTTTTCAGTGGAAAATGATAATAATATAGATTTGTTTAATAATATTATTGTATTAATAATGATAGGATGTTATTGATAATAGATTTATTATTAATTATGCAACAATTAATAATTATATATAATAATATATATAATAAAAATACGATTATTCATGGTTGTATAATCGTTTGTATTTTATGTATAATATTTATCGTGTAATTGACAATAAATGTACAAGTAATAATATTTCGCGGTACACGTTATCATTGATACCGTCACATATTAATTAATTAATTTTAAGCCATATATGTTATGTAATTCAATTACAAGCAACAAACTCTATAATTAGTAGGTTGATTGTACATAACTTTGAAAAGTTAACATAAGTGAAATATATAATTACTTTAAAATTATTTCATTATTTATTATATATCAATAACTGTGTAGCATTATTTTTGTGCACCTAAAAATTAATTTAAGCTTATATACAATATTTACGAAACTTCATTTTTAGACAAACTTCGAAAACACGAATCCACAACTGAATTTGTAATTTTAGGGAACGAATGTGTAAATCCTACATGAAGAGTGAAGCTTTTATTGAATTAATTCATATATATATATGAATATATATATATTTATATTTATTTACAAACTCGGGGAAAAAATGTTCGTCCCAATATATCGGGTGATCCCTAGACCTGCCAACCCAACCCAAACCCAAACTTTCTAAAAAAAGTAAAGCAGGATTTGGAAGCTAAAAAACGTCAGGACACGATACAGCATACGAGGCTTATCGATACGAAATATGCACGAGTGTATTTATATGTGTTCTCGAAACGTGTGTACCTTATTATCGCCAGCGAGTTCTTCCATAAGAAATAAAACGAAAGTACGTAAACAACGAGTAACGAAAAACGAAAAAGCTCTGAAATCCTCTGCGAGAATAAAAAAGAATTAACATCAGCTACGCTGTGAATATTCTCTGCTGAAAAATACGGAAAAAAATGCAAAAATCGAAAGGCTGAAATGCGATGATTACCGTCGCGCGAAATGTTCCACTTTTTAAGCCTGACTAATCTTCGAGGAATAATGCAAATAAAAATGCGACGAGCTACGTTGTATGAGTAAACGTGACGTTTTCGACGGACTTAGAGTGCTTTGGCAATATCTAGTGGAAAAATGGATTCATCATTGCCTAGCCCTGAGCTAGGAAATATTGTATTTCAAATTGAACCTAATTTACGATTTTCCCTGGTAACTTAAAACTATATCGTCGTTCAGTGGCTCGTCTAAAATGAATTCGTAAAAAAGGACTTTCTGTGACGTCATTAATTGTCCTTAAATTACCCAAAAAGTTAAGTCTTTTATTCAACAACACGATTCGATTCAAAATTAAACGATCTACAAAAAAAGTATTGTCACATTTTCTGATAAGTGTGACGGTTCCAACGAAAGAGTGAAATAACCTTAAATTTACGATATATTCAACTTTGACCTTGAATGGCTTTCGAAAGAGTAGGTTTATCCTATCTGAGTATAGACGAAAAACCTTTTTAATGTGAAATAAATAATTCGCTTTAATTAAACCGTAAAACGAAATGATTGAGTAAATTGAAAAAAATCACGAAAAAAAAGCTGATTTTTCGCAATTCTAATAAACATTGCCATACTTTGAAAAAAGAGAACAATATAAAGCAAACATATAAAATGGCTACAAGAAAAAAGTTAAAAAAAAAGAAATCACGATTTTCACGGATAAATGGAGCATTTACGAACGAAGAGGAGCAAGTTGTTTCGGCATGCGCATGTGAGTTTGCGCACATTTTTAGGTTACTTAACACTGCGCGCGCACACATGCGTGGAATCTGACAGGCGGACGAGGGGCACGCATACGCGGTAGTGAAACGAAGACGAAGAGCGAGAAGGCGAGCGTGGCGTCGACGGAAGGGCGGGATGTAAGGGCCGAAGGTATATACGAGGATCTTCGAGGAGTCGGGGGTCCCTCGTATACACGGGGCTTGTGTAAACAGAATTCAACCGAGTCTAGACTCGTCTCGAGGCTAAAACACAGAGCCCGAAGCAGACCGAGGAACGGCCCGGGAACGAGAATCAACTGCTCGGGTACCGCCTCTTCAAGATTCCACGGTCTTTGATCCTTTTCCCTCCATCACTCGGGTAGGCCCTTCCGAGGTCTCTTTTTCGCTCTTCAGCGTTTTTCTTTCTCTTTTTCTTAGTCTCTTTCGCTCTCTCTCTCTCTCTCTTGCTTTCTCTCTCGTTCTCTTTCTCTCCTTTTCGTTCTCTCTCGTTTTTTCTCGTTCTCTCTCATTCTCTCTTTCTCTTGCTCTCTCTCGTTCTCTTTCTCTCCTTTCGTTCTCTCTCGTTTTTTTCTCGTTCTCTCTCATTGTCTCATTCTCTCTTTCTCTCGTTTTTTTTCTCGCTTTATTTCTCGTTTTTTCTCGTTTTTTTCTCGTTCTCTCTCATTCTCTCATTCTCTCCTTCTCTCGTTCTCTCTCTGCTCTCTTTCACTCTCTTTCGTTCGTTCTCGTTCTCGTTCTCTCCTTTTCGTTCTCTCTCGTTTGCTCTCTCGTTTTTTTCTCGTTCTCTCTCATTCTCTCATTCTCTCTTTCTCTCGTTCTCTCTCTGTTCTCTTTCACTCTCTTTCGTTCGTTCTCGTTCTCTTT
>JAPYZJ010000414.1:0-45982 GCA_030522765.1 Ophioninae sp. B BG-2022a
ACACTCCAGCCAGTGCTCAATCTCTTCGGTATGATTTTCTCTTCAAATTGCTTTTTTTTAAATTCTGATCCGATAATTTTTCGATTTTTGGCAGAATTTGAAAGTTGGACCATCGATTTTTGCCAATTTTTCCATGCATACCCCTTTGGCCTCGTATTTTGCCATTTTTCAAGTGGACTTTCCGGAAAAACTATAAGAGATATCGATATGATTCCAACGCTATTATTCAAGTCAGGCAAAAACCTTTTCCAAACCCACCAAATAAAACCCCATAGCATATAAGAAGCTCACCCTACGACTATTTGAAATTTCGTGATTTTCGAGATTCCGGAAAAGTGGCCCGGAAGGTCGAAAACTTTTTTTTCCGTTTTAAAACCTTAAAAGGGTCTATTTGATCGGAAATTTTCTGCTGATTACGAATATGCCCGAGTTTTTGTCGAAAGTCCAAAATTAGACTGGAAAAATGAAAAAAACGTTTCTAGAATATTTATTTGACTTTTTTCCCTAGAACTGGAGGATTTAACACGAATTAAATAGTGGATTTGTCTTCAGGGTATGACACTAAACGTCTAAATATAATAATCATTAACTCTCGGGAGCGGGACATTCCGCGGTGGGACAGCCTGTATATTCGATGTTCGACCTTAAAATAATTGTGTATATACCTCAACTTTCTCATCTTTCTCTTTGCGCTTAAAAACAAATTTCTAATCACTGAATTCACCTCGTCATTAATTTTCTCTGTAAGGTCCTATTGGGTCCGTAATCTTTGCTGATCTTGCATGCCTAATATCGTGTACAGTTTGTTCGCTAATCCGCTAAGTTGCAAAATCATTGCACGTTTTTTTCTTTCTTATCGATTTGCCTTTTATCGATAATCAAAAAGAAAAAGAAAAAAAATCGAAAAAGAAAACCCATAAAACACAAAGAATCCAATGAGGAGACAATCTTGATCGGAATTCTTTTTCGGTCATGAAACAGGGCGACCATTGAAGTCAGCCGGGTCAAGAAGAAGGGAACGATCGATACGGTAAGTTGAAGATTCGTTGTAAAAAAGAAAAACGATAAAAATAAAAAAAATAAAAATAAAATGTAAAAAATGAATTATGGGCTGCAGTGGTTGACTCTAGAATTCGCGAAACACGGGATGGTGCAGTTGCGTCTGAGTTGGCTGAAGCTTACCAAAGTGGCTCGAGATCTCCAAGCGGTGAGTTTTTTTTTTGGGTTTGTTTGGGTTTGATGGATTCTCATGTTTCTGATTTTTTCCATTCATTTTTTTCAGGCACTCGTCGAAACGCAGCAGCTGAGAGTAACATCCATGAGTACAGCCTGCCTGATCCTCTACGTCGATTCAGCCAAGAGTTTGCCGGTAATTAACGCAACGCCGATGAACGAAGCAGTTGATTCAGTTCGAACGGTTGATAATAATGGCAATGACCTTCCAGTGTCTCCGGGGTAGCAAACAACCGGATGTTTATCTGGAAGCGAGCGTTGGATCAACCACGAAAAGAACAACCACCATGCTCCGTTCTTGCGATCCAATTTGGGAGCAGGGTTTCACCTTTTTGGTTGGAGATCCGGAAACTGCCAGTTTGAACATCAAGGTAAACGATTGATGGAGGTTTGATAAGAACGATCAGGTTCTCGAATTTCCAGCATTCCAGACTTTGGACGAAAAATCCTTGGTTATGGAAACCCAAACAAACCCAAACATTCCAGATATTGGACGAAAAGACCGATATCTGGTCCTGGTAACCCAAACGAACCCAAACATTCCAGGTATTGGACGAAAAGACCAATATCTGATCATGTAAACCCAAATAAACCCAAACATTCCAGATATCTGACGAAAAGACCGGCATGGTTGTTGGTACGATGTCCTACAACGTGGCTGGATTGCTGTACAAAAAAGACATGGAAGACATGCAGCAACCTTACGACCTCCAGAACGCCGAACCCGACAGCAAACTCGTTTTGTCCATGTCTCTCAGGGTAAACCTCTCACCTCTCCTACCTCAGTTTAACCTCTTATTCAGCAAAGCTGACTTATCGTTTTCGTCAGATATTGAAATACGAAGATCCGGAGCCGACATCTGAAGACGACGAGGACAATCATGACATCAACGAGCTGAACAAAAAGATCGAAAGACAGGAATCCAACATCAGCAGTTCTGTGACCAGCAGTGGTAATTATGATCTTCATCAAATATTAGCCATTTCCTACCTTTGAAAGTTCATTGTCCAAACCTAATGTCGCCTCATCCATATTATCAACTTCCAGAGCCGTTTCCTCGAAAAAGAACCAAGAAACCCAAACAAACCCAAACAGGCTGTCATCCGAGTTCCCGTCAAGTCCCGGATCGCTTTTTCCTCTGTGTTTGGGTTAGCAGAACATTGCAATTGACCCAACGCGAAACAAAGTCCGAAAAGGATTTTCTGACGTAAAAATAATTTCGTCGCAGTTCCGTCCACACCGTTGAAGAAACAAAGGTCCAAAGAGTCCGTGTACAGCGCGGCGAACAGTGCGATGTCCAGCGCTGCTGGAACGACCGGAGTCCCGGAATCCGCTACGGAAGAAACCCTCGTCGCTGAGGAAGGAACCCTAATTCCTGCGATGACGACCGAAGCTATAATCGCACATCCGGGCCTCGTTCATCGCAATTCTAGCCAAACGTTCTCAGCGGGCGAAGCCAAACTTGGCAGGATTCAACTCTCGTTGCGATACAGTGTACCGAGACAAAAATTAATCGTCGTCGTTCATAAAATATCGTGAGTCGCTTGGAAAACAGTTTGGAACCGATCAACCAATTGTCGATCGAAATGGCCGAAAAATCTCGATATCTTGAAATATCGAAATATCGAAATATCGAAATCTCTATATCGATATATCGAAATATCGAAACCTCTATATCGATATATCGAAATATCGAAACCTCTGTATCGATATCTCGAAATATCAAAGTTCCGATATCGATATCTTGAAATATCAATATCTCGAAATATGATCGAAGCCCAAACTACTGTTTCATCCAATGTCCATCAACCATTAGTTTCAACGTTGTCTTCATTGCAGGAATCTGCCTCAGAACGATCCCTACAACGTGCCAGATCCGTACGTCAAGCTTTATCTTCTGCCCGATCGTCACAAAGAAACAAAGCGCAAAACTGCCGTAATGAAGGACAACGTTAATCCGGTTTACGACGAGCAATTCGAGTACGTCGTATCGCAAGGTGACCTCAACACGCGGATCCTGGAGATATCCGTTTGCACGCAGAAGGGCTGGTTGTCTTCGGGTAGCAACGTGATGGGTCAGATATATCTGAACCTCTCGGACATGGATATCACCCACGCAACCACCAGCTGGTACGACCTCATGCCGGAAATGAAGGATTAACCAATCAGCCGACAAAATCATTGTTATCCTGCGGCCAAATGCGAACCTCTACGATCAATCAAAAGCCAATCGCGCTTTCGAGAGATTCATCAGTTTTTTTTCTTAACGAACTGTTTCAAATGTTGGACGTTGCAAATCTTCGTTATTATTCTATTAACTTTCCCCTCCTTTTTTTTTTACATATAATTATGTTATGAATTCAAAGTCTAAGCTACGGCACAAGCTTCGTCTTCGATTCTTGGCTTTTCGCCAATATTCGATCTTGGTGTACCGCGAATTTGCGCTGGGCGCGAAACGCAAGCCACTGTCGAAAAACTATCGCGAAATTGACGCTGATCATCACTGGTTGATCGTACTAATCTGAAAACTCTCGCGGACCGAAACTCTTGAAGAGGATTTCAACTTTTCGGAAATTAGGAGAAAGCGGCTTTTTCGAACTTTTGGATTCAGGATATTATCGAAGTAATCAAAGTTTGTTTATGATCGAAAATCCAAATTCCTTCTTTGATAACAAAAATTATCAAAATTCATTTCTTAATGACAAAAAGTGTCCAAATTCCTCCCCGATGACGAAAAGTGTCCAAATTTCATCCTTGATGGCCAAAAGTCTCCAAATTCCATCTTTGATGACCAAAAGTATCCAAATTCCATCCTTGATGAGAAAAAGTGTCCGAATTCCATCTTTGATGACAAAAAGTGTCCAAAATCCTCCCTGATGACCAAAAGTGTCCAAATTCCATCCTCGATGACCAAAAGTATCCGAATTGTTCATTCCATAGCCAAAACAGTCGAAATTCCTCCCTGGACGATCAAAAGTGCCACCAGTGTTCATTCAGTGACCAAAAGTCTCCAAATTGCTCGCTTGACGACCAAAAGTGTCCAAATTCTTCACCTAATAACCAAAAGCCTTCAAAAAGTTCTGCGCCTGCCCAGACCTATTCCGATAACCAACAGAGCTAGCAAAATCGTTTTCGGGAGCTTCGAATCCGCCGGAGTTTCCGGATCGCCTTGATACGCCCGTTCTGATTACGAATGTTTACATCTATAGAATTTAAAAGCGTACTACTATAGAATCGATATATTTCTACGGCATCTTCTTTTTTCTTTTGCTATACACTTATATTTATACAAATTCAACACTCGTACTGAAAGTACGAATTACGAAAGTGCGAATGAACGACGAGCATGAAAATATTGTTG
The DNA here is from genome assembly GCA_030522765.1 of Ophioninae sp. B BG-2022a. NCBI lineage: Eukaryota > Metazoa > Arthropoda > Insecta > Hymenoptera > Ichneumonidae > Ophioninae sp. B BG-2022a. The sequence continues at coordinate 4,596 of JAPYZJ010000414.1, forward strand.
ACTACTCGATAATCATGAATTCAACGTGCATTTATACAATCTAAGATGTTTCGTCGGAGTTCCCGAATTCGGGATGAGATTGAAAACAAATACATGCGTGCTACGCGATGCAAATTATGATTCCTCGTTATTGATAACTACGATAAGAAACTTCGTCCGAAAGAAACAATCCTCCAATCGAAGTCGAAATTTTGTTGCGACTGAATAAAAATTCTCTTCGATTGTCACTGATCCCATTTTGGATTCCATTACCTATTTCTAGGGATTTCTAGGGGAAAGAAAATGGACCTGTATGCGCTAAAAAAAAATGTAAAGGTAATGAAATTATTTAAAGATGGCGAATTGAAAGAATAATTCATTTTTCATTTAATCTCCATAATTGGAATATTCATGGATTAATTTTTTAATCTTAATTAAAAATGATTTTTATTCGCCTTAATTACTATTTTATTTAATCAGACATTTAATTAACCTTCTATCCAATTAGAGATTTGATGAATCTTTTATCAAATTAAAGATTTAATTAGACTTTAATCTCATAAAAATATTGATTATTAAGTTTACTAATATTAAAGCGATTAATTAATATTTTGATTAATTAATTATTTAATTCAAATGCCATATGACGTTCAGATCCATCTATCAGTTGGATAGTCCTGTAGGAGTGCTATTCAATCTTCACGATTTTAGGGCTCGATGACAGTCCTACCTAGTTAGGCTTATCACCAAGGCAACGCGATAAAATAACCTCCCTGCTATTCACAATTGCATGTTTTACGCTCTCATCAAACCTCCTTGGAATTCAATTTTTCGTCATATTTTCCGATACTGTAATTGTTTTTTTTTCTCGGTGACCTACCAGCCAATCGAAAGGGCCCAAGGATGTTCGGACGCGTCCAACGGGGTCCCAAATTTCCGTGCTTGCCGGGATACAATTTTAACACCAATGTGAGCACTGAGCTTGAGGATTTTACTTTTGCATCGAAAAAAAAAATACGAGTTTGAAAAAAACTTGTTTGGGTTTGTTTGGGTTGATCAAATGATCGAAGGGAAGATCACGAATTGACAAACTTCATTAAAATTGCCAATTTTTCAATTTTTTAACCCAAACAAACTTCATTAAAATTTTCTATTTTTTATTTCGGAATTATTTAATTGTGAATTCTGATTACAAAAATCCTGAAATACAGACTGGACGGACGAACTTCAACAGGAATCCGATTTTCGTAAAGATTCACGAGGGAGTGCACTATTTGGCGGAACGACCGAACCCAACTGATTATGGTCGTGATCTATCGATTTATCCATTGGGGGAAGCTCAAGTTTTACCCCCATGGATAGCCCTTGATGGCCAAGTGAGTCAAAAAATTCCTTATTTTTCGATTTTTCAATTTTTTCACCCATTTTTCATTGTTGCTAATATTTATACTTTTCAATTCATACGTTTAATTTCTTTTAATGTTTATGTAGATAATTTGTTTGTAAATAAATTGTTGTTAATTTTAATCTTTTTTTTCATTTACACAGAGACTCATGTTTAAAGCTTACTTTCAAGAAACAGTGCAGGAACGATGGAATTCCTCCTTTCAAATTCGCCTCGTTACCATCACTTTTTTTCTGGAGGATGGAACCATGAAGATCGTCGAGCCTGTCACCGATAATAGCGGACTCGAGCAAGGTTCAAAATTTATCGTTGCGAATCATCACGAAATCCATAAAAATCGTCAAACTTTCAATTTTTCAATTTTCGAAATTTTTTCATTTTTTCTTTCCAAATTTTTCAATTTTTTATTTCGAAAATTTTCAATTTTTTATTTCAAAAACAAAAATGTCGAAATTAATTTCACTCTTGATTTTTCACGAATTATTTTTATTTCAAAATTATTCCAATTCGGGAATTACAATATTTTTAATAATCTTTAAATTTTTTAATAAACATTTCAATCGAATTGTTTATAGTTTTAATAATTTCCGTGAACATTTGTTTATAATAAAAAAAAGCTTATTTCTTATCTACGTCCTAATTTTCGAAAAATTTTCTGATTTTTAATTTTTATCTATTGAAAATTAAATGGCTGTCTGATTTTCACGTTGAAATCCAAAAGGCATTTTGGTGAAACGTCAGAGGGTCCCGAAACCCGGTCCGGTCAAGACTTGCTTCTACCACATTTTCGACCTGAACATCGGCAAGGAGCCCGAGATATACGGCCGGGTTTATAGAATTCTCGATTGCGACAAATTCACGAGGCATTTTTTGAATCGCATGGGAATACCCGTTCCGGATCCGATTCCGATTCCGAACGATCCTTATAACGCCACGCGAATATCGGTAAAAATCTTCATAAAAAATCGTTAATATTATTTATTTTAATAATAAAAATAAATAAATGAAAAAATAAATAGAAAAAAAAACAAATAGAAATAAAAATAGAAACAAAAAAATAAAAACAAATAGAAATAAAAATAGAAAGAAATAAAAACAAAAATAAATTAAAATAAAAGTGGTAAAAAAATTAATTAAATAATGAAACGAGAAAATTATTTCCAGCATCGATTCGCCAAAAAGCCGAACAGACGAAGCGACACGCTCGGAAAATTCTTAAAGTACGACGGAAAAGTGCTGAAATTTTTCGCCTATTGGGATGACACGTCAAGCGAGCACGGAACGATTCACGATCTCGAATTACGCTATTACCTCTCGGACGACACAATTGAGATCAAGAAAAATCCTTCGCCCGATTCCGGATCTGAAAGTGCACGGATTCTCGTCAAACGATCCAAAATACCCAAAGTAAAAAATAAAAATCTCAAATTCCCAATCACAGAAATTCTCTCTTGAAAATTCTGGCCAAACTGAATTTTCGAAAAAATAGTATTTATAAATAAATAAATAAATAAATGAATAAATAAATAAATAAATAAATGTTTGGGTTTTTCGTCACAGTGCTTCAAGGGAATGAGTCCCCTCGGCTCGAACGAACGCTTCACCATCCTCAATGTCTTAGGCGACAACGATACTCGTGGTCACTACATGATCGATTCGCTGAACGCCGGAACGACCCCGAACGATTGGTACTTGGACAATGATCTCAGTATCGGTGCTCAGCTCGATATATTCGGTCGAAAAATTGTCATAACCGATCTTGATTCGTTTACCAAGGAATATTACAGGTAAAATGAAAATTCGATTTTTCCAAAATACAAAAAATACAAAAAAAACGATTATTATTATTACTATTCATAATTATCGTTATGATATTAATCTTTTTTTATTCATAATAATTTTTTATTATCATTCTTAATAATTATCGAAAACTATAAACAATGGCAATATTATTGTTATTGTTTATAGTTATTATAAACTATATTTAATTAATATTAAGTTTAATTAATATTAATAACGTAATATTAATATATTATATTAATATTACGTTTATAGTTATTGTAAACTATTATTTAAAACAATTATTTTTATACACTATTATTAGTTCTATAATTACTTATAATAACCATATAATTCATACGTATATTAGAATTACCTTTTATACAATTAAAACATCTTCTAACATATTTTTCATTATTTTTATTCGTTATTTTGGAACATTCAATTTATATAGAATTATTTATCAGTTGTTATTATTATTATTATTAAAATGTTTGATTTAATTTTCGTTTCTCGTGTCGCATTTGCTGTCCAACCCGAAGAACGAAGTACGGTCTCGAGGATTTCAAGGCCCTCGAGAGGCCAAGAAAGGTCAACGAAGCTTGCAGCTACGACGAAAAAAAGTATATTCCTCCTTACAACGGTTTCGGCTCTTACGACGATTCCCTCGGGAATTGCCTGAGCGTTACGCCCAAACCGCCGAAAGTCGACTTCGTCAGGCTCTTTAAATACGACAAGTACGTTTTTTTTCTTTAAATGGAACAATGGAGGGATTGAAGGATGTTTGGATTTGTTTGGGTTTGTTTGGATCTGTAATGAAAAAGTCGAGAGATTAAATGATGTTTGGGTTTTTTTGGTTTTTAAATGGAAAAGTGGAGGAATTGAACGATGTTTGGGTTTGTTTGGGTTTTAAATGGAAAAGTGGAGGACTTGAATGATGTTTGGGTTTGTTTGGGCTTTAAATGGAAAAATGAGGGGATTGAACGATGTTTTTATGCAAAAATAATATTTTTACGCTTGTATTTCTTTCAGGGAAGGCTACGACAGCCAAGTACTGAGATTCCGGGCGAGAATGATATCCGAAATACCCGAGTACGCGGATCGGCACTTCATCATCAGGGTTTTCCCGGTGGACGACACGATCTCGATTTTCGAAATGGCGCGACGAAATACAGGTTTTCCGTGGATCCAATCAGCCGAAAATAAACAAATAAAACAATGAAATTAATTAGAGAAATGAAGAAAATGATTTTCGTCGAATTTCGTTTGTCGCGCAGGTTTCGAGAGACGTCTCTTTCAGAAAAGGATGCGGGTCATGCTGCCAGGTCAGGATATTTATACGAACGTAAAACCGAAGTACTACGAGCCACAGGACTTTTACGTCGGTGCAAGGGTCAACCTGTGCGGTTTCCACTTTCAAATTACCTCGAGCGACGAGTACGCTCTACGTTACATGGAGATAAACTGCGACAAGGTTCACTTTGACACCTCCATTTCCATCATACCCAATTCATTTTCTTCTTTTCCTTCTTTTTCGTTTTCGATGTAAAATGGATTTTGAGGTATCGTAGTCGATTTATATCGATATATCGAAAGATCAATTTATATCGAAATATCGAAAGCTCGATTTATATCGATATATCGAAAGCTATGTAAAATTTTTTTTTCTTCCCCAGTTCCCAAAATCGAACGTCAAACTGATAATGGAAAAATTGCGCAAGGGACTCGAGCCCTTCCAGAAGGAATTCGTCGCGGAATGCAGTCCCAAAGAAATCGAGGACGATGGAGTTCTCACCTACAGACGATTCAGGTCCAAACCTCTGTTCCGAAAAAAGGGATTTCAGAGAATTTGGGGTTTTGTTTTTGGATATTGATTTTTTTGGGTATTTGGGGTTTTGTGAATACTTGATTTTAAATGTTTCGTGCATGTTTAATGGACTTCAGGGAAGCGCTGTGCAGATATCTGGGCGATGATATTACGGAGCACGAGATTATGACGGTAGCGAGAAATTACTCGTCCAACGAGAAGAGGGAGAGCGTCTCCAGAGAATACGCCAGGTACTGAATTGCCTTTCAATTATGGAGGCATTGATCTAATTTAAAAAAAAATAGTATTACAGAAACTGGAAAAGAGGACTTCCGAAATCCAAATTTATAATTCAAATTTATTATACAATCGTTTTTTTTTTAATATTAGGAAAACTGGAAAAGTCGAATTTCAAAATTCTAATTTATCATAATATTCAATTCAATATTAAAGTTTATTATTTATTTATTTCTAATTCAATTTTTTAATTCAAATTCATCGTTTCCGAAAGTAAACGACTACCCTGAGGTTGAGATCGTGAATGATAATCTTCTTCTCCTGTATTTCGTTGAACCGTTCGATCCTTCCTTTCTCGTTTCTCACCACGGTTGATTCAAATGCAGACGTCTGATGCACACGGAGCTATCGCGTCTCTTGTGGAACGAGCTCGATCGTTTGGGGGAGGACATACGTCACTGGGATCGAGCTGGTACAGGCTACTTACCCCGGAGCGAGTTGTACACCATTTTACGAGGCTGCAGGATTCCCGTTGATCCGGAACTCTTGAACTCGATGCTCGATCAGTCAGTTTTTTCTATTTCTACAAAAAAAAAGAATAAAAAAAAAAACAAACGGTTATTCCCGCAACCGAGTTTGACGTTTACTCTTTTCCGCAGCCTGAAGAGGAACGAGGAAGGCCTGATAGACTATCTGGACATGTTGGAGTTTATGAATACGAAAATTAATCCGGTCACACCGATCGCTCCTGTCAACATCAAGGTTCGTCATCAATTATGAATTTGTTTGGGTTTGTTTGGTCTCGGATTTGTTTGGGTTTGTTTGGTCTTGGATTTGTTTGGGTTTGGGTTTGGCTTTGATTGTTTGGGTTTGGTTACAATCCGACTTTCACTAATTTCAGACTCGCCTCTGGTGGGGTTCGGAAAGACAGCCGGACTGTGGTGCAGGACTGGCTTGGTCGGCGTTTTTGAAGGACTTGGACATCAAGGAAGACGATCCTTCACAGCTGGCCACCAACTGACGAGGTACACTTTTTTATCTCGATGAGTCGTCAATTGATATTAAGAACAGAGAATCCGGAGGTTAAAGGTCGATATTGGAAATTGGAATGCTTTTTATTGTGACCAATGATGAAACGATCGGAGCTTACATTTGGGACATATACATAGTTCTATTTACACATCGCGTCTAAACGGTTTCGCGCGGCCCACCGGCGTCGAAACAATCTACGTCATACAATTATCATTAATAATAAATGTATTCTACTAGAAATACGATAGAGTTACGCGGATACAGTTGATAACGCGACAAGCGAGAAAATACTACGCGTCGAACACCGGCCTAGCAATAAATATATATCGTTGTCAGTTGTGTATACAAATGCCAGTTATACACGATCTAATTTCTGTTTTTTTTTTTTATCATAAATAACACGTTCCGCTCGATTGCGAAACGCGTGAAAAGGAATTACGAACGCGCGTATCATTGCCGATCCACTAACGAGTTTTCGTACGGACACCGAGTATCCCAAAGTTTGATCGAGAGATCGATAGATCTTGAAATTCTGGATCGAAAAGTCCTCGCGCGTTTTTGTGTGCGTCGCACCGTTGCCTAGATATTCGCCGGTCCGTGACACCCAATCGAACGACCGGTCGAGGCCCCGCCCACTCGCTCCCATTGGTTCTCCTTCCCGACCCGATATCTCGGTAACTCGACGTCGCAAAGAAAAACCGCTGGGGACTTTTCGACCCAGAATTTCACGATCTTTCGATCCCTCGTAAAATTCCGGCCCACTTTTTCGGACACCCCGTATATATGCAGTTTTTCGTTCTCACTGTTATTCTCAATTACACTCGTACGTCGTAATGACGTTTCTGCATGTTTTGCACTTAACGTAACAGCAGCTGATGTACTTGCACTCGCATCTCTCCAGGATCTCTTCCGTCTTGGTGACGTGGCCACGACCGCAGCAGAGATACTCGCAGCCTTCGTAACCCGAGCTACTACCGTTGCACTGCCTTAAAGTTCAAACAAAAACGAGACGTGTAATAGACGCGAACGAAGAATGCAAGAAATAGAGGGAAACGATCGGAAGACTCCGGGGGAAAGAAGAAAAATAAGAAATAAGAAATCACTGAATTTATCGACCTTCCACGCTGTTATTTCTCGTCTATAAAGCACAAGCGTTTATTTCATTGCGGGGATGAATGATGAGCGAAGGGAGTTTGAAAGAACGTCGAATTCAATTTCGTACGGGAAGATCTTAAAAAAAAAAAAGACGAACTGTCTCTAGCTCTCTTTTACCCTCGCGAGAGACAAACGACGAGACGACCACGCCTCTACCAGTAATCATACACGATACTCGAAAGAGAGAAAGATACACTCGAAGAGAGAAACAGAAACGTGAACGCGTCCGTGTGTTAATTATCAGTTACGATCTCACCACGGAATTCAAACGATCGCGTCCTGCTAACGCGATTGGCCGCTTTTTTTTCCAAATCACTTTTTTTTTTCTTCTTTTATTGCTGTTTTATTTCGAACGCTTTTTCATATTGCTTTTACACGCCTCGAGCGAAAAGGCGGGACTGCGTTTCTATCCTGAATCGCTTTTTTTACCCTCCCATTTTTTCTTTTTTTTTTTCATTCGATAAAATGAAGAATTGACGGTTTTGGAGAATTTCTCTTTTTCTTAATTATGGTCGGTTTCTCCCGGACGATAATTAAATTAAATTGATTATATTCGAAGAAATTTTAATTCTGAATTATTATTATTATTATTATTACTATTATTGTTATAAAAGTTCATCATTTTACGTTGACTAAATTCGAGCTCTGAAGAGTCCTGAATGAAACGAGAAAAAAAACAACCGTCTTTTCACACTCGCGCATAACGAATTTATTCTGCGACAAAGTCAGAGGGAATCGTTGGGGAAAAATCGTGATCGGTATAACGGTTTTTTTTGTCCCTTTTCCTCTGGTCTTTGTCAACCGATGTTCAGGACAGAGAGAGAGAGAGAGATCCGCAACGAATCGTAATTATCACCGTCTGTAACGAATAACCGACCCCGTTACAGGACTCCCATTGTACGCTCCGATCATCCTCCACGACTTTCTCTCTTTATCTGTCTCTGAAAATAAATGCCCGTCGCAATGGGCTCGGTAGGTTTTTTTTTCGAGGGTGCCTTCTCCGGCCTGCTTTTCAATCGTTTCCGTTACTAGGATTCGTTACCGAATTCACTATTTTCGGTGAATGCTCGTACATTTATTTATATATTTATTTATTTATATTCGTAAAACGACTATTTATTTAATTTGTAAATTGAGAAATTCATTTCATAAATATTCATTCCCAGATAAAAAAAAGATTATTAATTTTTAAGCAGACACATTTTTTTACAAAAAAAAATACAAATCAATTAAATAAATATGTGTTTATAAACGAAAAAAAAAATTTACGAGTTGGTAAATAGATTTAAAAAAATCGTAGAATAAATAACAATTACTAAATGAAAAAAATGTGAAATATTTATCAATTTAATTCGTATGAATATTTATTTATACTTTTTTTTAAATTTACACTTGATTATTCATTTCCAAATGAACAAAATAAATATATAAATTATTCAATATTCAATTTGAGCGAATCTAAAAAATCTAGTAGAATGATCGAATATTTATTGATAATTCCAAACAAACAATTTTGAACAAATATATGAATATTTATTAACGAACGAAGAAATGAATTTCTCAATATTTATTAGCGCGTTTGTCTTCTTTGTTTGCTTATATGTATGTATCGTACAAGTTTATGTTTGTATTGAAATTAGTACGTATATCAAGTCCGCCCCCGTTATCCGGTTATCTGACTCGGTTGAAGTTCTCCCTCGGATTTATTTACGCCCGAGCGTGCCGGAGTAATTATTGCGAGTGAGAACGTTGAGTGACTCGCGAACGAGCGACACGATCAATTTGCATCTTTGAATCTTCAACATCGACTTCTCGTCTCTTCCAATGTAACAAAACGTGCAGAAGACCCGGACGAGAAATGATCACGGTGTGCGGTGGGCTCGAGTGTCCAGGCGCTTACGAACGGTACACGATCCACTTCCATCGAAGAAACGAAGAAAACGTGGAGAACGAGAAGACGAGAGGGAAGACCGGATATTAGCACCCGGGGCATCGGGTGGACACCTCATAGACTATGGGGGTCTATGGGAGTCTATGGGGACCCATTTGGGTTATTGAAAATAATATGACTCGTCAGAGCAAAAAAAGCAGTCGAATAGTTTAAAATCTCCACTTTGAACAAATTAAACATTGATCATGGTAAAAATAGAATATTTTATGAATTCTATTTGTTTTTACATTTTTTTCTCATTGAAAATTAATTTTTTAAGTGGGAAGAAGAAAATTCGGAGAAATCCAGTTTTTTAAATTTTATTTGTTTGGGTTTATTTGCCCAATTTTATAAATGCAGTTTTTAAGGATTTTTCTAGATTGTATTTATTGAAGAAATGAATCCAAACTAACTCAAACAAACTCGTTAATGGGACTTCGTTTACTTTCGTTTGGGTTTGTTTGGGTTTGAGACCATATATTGGAAAAATTCATTTTTTAAAACCGCCTTTTTTTAAATTAAAGATTAATTATAGTAAAATAGATACTTCCATGAATTCTATTTGATTCGTGATTTAAAAAAAATTAAAAGCCAAATTTGGGGTGGCAAACAAAAAAATTGAAAAAATGGACTTCTCAAGGATTTTTCTAAACTAAAAATCAGAAAAGATTCATTTTTAAATGATCAATTACTGTTTTTATTTTTTTTTTTGTTCACTGACACTTGACTGGCTATCGAAAGGAAGGAGGATCGTAAATTCTCTTCGATTATCGTGGGGGAGGCTCGCGCGCCACGCGCTCTTCGATATTTGCATTTTCTTCTTATTCCTCCACGTGCTTATGGTTTTTTTTTAATTCTTTTTATTTTGTTTGTTTCAGATTGGACGCGCGGATACGCACGGAGTAGATTTATCGATCTCATTAGCGTTATACCTGGCGCGAACTGCAACCCGGCTGGCAGTCCTCACGTATCTTCCCTCGCAATTCTTATTTTTGCACTCCAGCGTGTGCACGCTCGAGTGTATCTCTCCCGTGTATTAATAATACCAATTTAAAAATAATTAAATAATTAATGGCTAATAATTGAATAAGTAAAAAAACATACATTGTGGAATAACAAAAAAAGCAAATAAAGGCAAATAATGAAAAAAGAAAAAATGAAATAAGAAAAAAAAATTATAAAATAATAAAATGTGAAAAAAATAATCAATAGATGATAATAATAATAATGATAAAATCTGGTTGGAGAGTGTCACTTAGAATCTACGCGCGCATACGAGGGATAACGAGTTCATTGTGATCGCGAAGAATGATCGATCGCGAACCGGACAATCCCAATGGCACCTTGATCCGAGAGATTTTGCATTCCGTAGGATCTCTCGTTTGGACTCGTGACGTTGCGAAACGATGGGTAAGAAACGGACGATAAAAAAGATAAAGTAATTTTCGAAAATGGTCTCGAGATCGTTAGAGAAATTCAGAGATTGGTTTTTTTTGTGAAATAACATTAAATTAATTATTGAATTATTTCATTGAATTAATTATTGAATTTTTGTTGAATTCTTTCTTTGAATCAATTATTTAATATTCGTTGAATTAATTATCGAATTTTCAATGAATTAATTATCGAATTTTCGTTGAATTAATTATTGAATTTTCGTTTAATTGATTATTGAATTTTTGTTGAATTCACTATCGAATTTTTGTTGAATTCATTATTGAATTTTCATTGCCTTCCGAAATGTTTTTTTCAGCGAATGGAAATATATTGAGCCCGATTCTAATTCTTTGTTTTTTTTTTAATTTTATTTTAGGAGATGAGGTTTGACAGATACCTTCCGATGGTTCCGAGGCTCCCGCGCTTCTTGTCCGGCAAACAGTAGTCCGGGCTCTTGGTGGTGTATAGCAAATTGTCGTGATGATAGAGGGGCGGCAATCTGCTGCCCGATCTCGGTCGAACCTCGGCCGCAGTAGCGTATCGGCGGAAGAGACGAGCTCCGGCCGAGGCCGGTCCTGTCGAACCGAGCCCTCGCCAGCATGTTCGCACGCTGCACGAACCCGACACCCCGTGACACTTGCACTCGAGGGTCAGGGACTGCTCGACCGCCTGCGCACCGAACCCACCATTCATTGCGGATATACTTAATCGAGGGAGCGGGGGCGACGAGTTACTCTTTTGAGAATTACGCCGCTTGATTATTGTGATTGAGGGATTTTTATTGTTATCAGTGATGACAGAACTTTGTCCAGTTATCAATGATTCCCGATTTGTCTCCAGTTATCAATGATTCCAGATCTTTCTCCGGTTATCAATAGTTCCAGATCTTAGTCCAATTATCAATGATTCCAGATCTTTTTCCAGTTGTCAATGATTCTACATCTTTTTCCAGTTTTCAATGATTCCAGATCTTTCTCCAGTTATCAATGATTCCAGACCTTTCTCCAGTTATCAATGATTCCAGATCTTAGTCCAGTTATCAATCATGATTGATCCAAATATAGTTATCAATGATGCTAGATCTTTCTCCAGTTATCAATCATGATTGATCCCAATCTAGTTATCAATGATTTCAGATCTTAGTCCAGTTATCAACGATTCCAGAACTTTCTCCAGTTATCAACGATTCCAGAACTTTCTCCAGTTATCAACGATTCCAGAACTTTCTCCAGTTATCAATGATGACGAATTTTTGTCCAGTTATCAATGATTCCAGATCTCTCCCCAGTTATCAATGATTCCAGATCTTTCCCCAGTTATCAATGATTCCAGATCTTTCCCCAGTTATTAATGATTCCAGATCTTTCTCCAGTTATCAATGATTCCAGATCTTTCTTGAGTTATCAATCATGATTGATCCCAATCCAGTTATCAATAATTCCAGATCTTGCTCCAGTTATCAATCATGATTGATCCCAATCCAGTTATCAATGATTCGAGATCTTTCTCGAGTTATCAATCATGATTGATCCCAATCCAGTTATCAATCATGATTGATCCCAATCCAGTTATCAATCATGATTGATCCCAATCCAGTAATCAATGATTCCAGATCTTTCTTCAGTTATCAATAATTCCAGATCTTTCTCTAGTTATCAATGAATCCAGATGTCAGTCCAGTCATCAATGATGCTCGATCTTTGTCCATTTACAAGCGACAGTCACAAATGCCCATAAAAATGTTCCCACGTTTCTCACCCTTCGACCAGCCCGATTGTTGTGCATGTTAACGGCGTGCATGAATTTGCCAGTCGCGCCTGAGCCAGGTGGACTTGCGCCTTGCAAAAATCTCTTGGCCATTCTCGAGGCTGATCTCACGTCGTCGCCGCAGCCACCCCACTTGAAGGCGTTCCTCGCTGAAGATGCCCCGAAGGATACCGAAGTCGAGGCGAAAGACGTCGACGAGGTTAGGGCCGAGGGCGAGGGTGGCTCCCGACGCGGAGGCGTCGCGCACGAACACGCCGCCAGACTCCCGAGGGCGCAACCTCGCGCCAACCTCCACACTGCAGCTGCCGCTGACATCGCGTAAACGAACGCTTGCTCTCTCGTTCCTGCTCAAAATTATCATTCAGTTTATTCCTTCGTCTCGTATTTCAGCCTAAATTTAATATTAAATTTACATTCCCAAAAATAAGATTTACTGAAAATTTTCATTTTCAACGATTCAAATTTTCAAAAAATAAAAATTCCCGTAAATTGGAATATCCAAACCCAAACAAACCCAAAAATTAAAATTCGCATAAATCGGAATTCCTAAACCCAAAAAGTAAAATTTGCAGAAATTGGAATTTCCAAACTCAAACAAACCCAAAAAATAAAATTCGCAAAAATTGGATTTTCCAAAAACTGGAATTCCCAGAAATAAAAATTTCCAAAAATGAAAATTCCTAAAAATAAAATTTCCCGTAAATAAGCATTCCCCCAAATAAAAATTTTCATATCGTCTGTTTCAGCTTTTCACACCGTCGAATTCTCGAGTATCGTCGTTTCGCTTCCTTAAGGGGTTGAGTTCGAAATACCTCTAAAAAATTCAGGCGAGTCCATACGAGCCCAAAGACAAGCCCATACGATCAAAAAAATGCGAGCCAACCCCTTAACGCGAACGAAAAGGAGGGACCGTGGGAACCGGGAAACCTGGGAACACTCACTGGAATAAAAAAAGCGGAAGAAGCAGAAGAAGAAGAAGGAGAAAAAGAAGAGGAGGAAAGAACAAGGGAGGAAAAAATGGAGTGAGACCGAACAAAGAGCCAGTTTGGCGAGAAAGCTCGTAACGTTTCCTACAACAAGAACGTTTTATGTTTTTTTTTCCTTCCTCTCATATCGATAATAGCCTCCAATTACGCAGGCTCATTTCTTTCTTTTCCCCTCTGGTACGCCTCCTCGTCTCTTCGAGCAAACAATCGAGTCTCTCTTCCATCACCGAAACCTTTTCTCATCAACAAAAACCCACAGGCTCATTTGACACTGTCAATTCCACAGACCAAACCCGAGTCGAAGTTTCCAACTTATTTTGGACCTTGTCTACATTGAATCTTCAATTATCACTACTTAACCCAAACAAACTCAAAATAAAAAACCAGAAGGTAATTTGACATTGTAAAATTCAGTTTTTGAAATTTGGCTTAGTTTGGCTTTTTGGGGATTAGTAGTCATTATTGAAGCTTCAATAATGACTACTAAACCCAAACAAACCCAAAGTGAAAACCCCAAGGTAATTTAACACTGTCGATTCCACAGGAGGACCCGAATCGAAGTTTCCAACCTATTTTGGAGCTCGACTCTATTGAAGCTCAAATGATGGCTACTGAACGCTTGGACTCACCAGTGATCAAATCCGGAGTGTAATTCGGCGCCCGCTCGATGCTGCTGCAGTTCCAACGACGATTCCGAAACGCCGATTGACAAACCAACGATGTGTCTTTAGCTGCCTGGACGAAGCTCTGCATTATGTCCGGGGCTGCTCTGCATGCCCTCGCTTGCTTCCTCTCCAGGAGACCGGAACTCCTCGCGCTCGTGCAACTCTCCCGTGTCCACCCTCGACTCTCGCTTATCTTCCCCACCGCCCTGATCAACCAAACGAGAACATTTGAAAAATCCAACGAAACGTTTTGGATTTGCAATTTTTTATTGCTCCATTTCGATGTAATTTGACCTCTTGAACACAAATCCATCAATTAATTCGCCTTAAACTCTTCATTTTTAGGGAAAAATGTCGAAAAAATATTCTAGAAAGTTTTTTTCCCATTTTCACAGTTTAATTTTGCACTTTCGGCAAAAATGCAGGCATATTCGTAATCAGCAGAAAATTTCCGATCAAATAGACCCTTTGAAGAGTTTAAAAACGGAAAAAAAAATTTTCCGACCTTCCGGGCCACTTTCCCGAAATCTCGAAAATCATGAAATTTCAAAAGGTCGTAGAGTGAGCTTCTCGTATGCTACGGAGATTTATTGGGTGAGTTCGGAAAAGGTTTTTGCCTGACTTAAATAATGGCGTTGGATTCGTATCGATAGCTCTCATAGTTTACCCGGAAAGTCCACTTGAAAAATGGCAAAAAAAGAGGCAAAGGGGTATGTATGGCAAAATTGGCAAAAATCGATGGTCCAACTTTGAAATTCTGCCAAAAACCGAAAAATCATCGGATTCCCATGATTAAAAAAGCATTTTGAAGAGAAAATCATAACGAAAAGATTGAGAACAAATTGGAGTACCAAATCCTAAAGAAAAAAAAGTTATCAATGATTAAGTGAAAAAACTCATTTTTCCCAAAAATCCAAAAAAATTTTAGATTTTTAATATTTTGTTTACTACTCCATTTCGATGTAATTTGATCCCCTGAGCCCAAATCTACCATTCAATTCGCTCCAAACCCTTCATATCCAACAAAAAATGTCAAAAAAATATTCTCCAAAGATTTTTCCTCTTTCCCCAGTCTAATTTTGTACTTTCGCCAAAAACTCTACCATATTCACAACCAGCAGAAAATCCTTCATCAAACAAACCCTTTCAAAAGTTTGCAAACGAAAAAAACAATTTTTCACCGAAATTTTTCATCGGTAGAAAAAAAGTTCCCAAAAAGTTCATTTTTTCTGTTCTCTGTGTTTCAGGTTTTTCACGAATGTCGATCTACGATGCGTCTGCTCCACGTTGGTCGTTATACCGGCACGACTATTTCGCATACGGAACCGACGAAATTCACCACTCGTAAATCAACGGTGAATTTCGAAAATTATAGGGCATGAAACTGAGAGGCGAGTTTAGCGCCCCTTCGGTCTCGTTCCTTACCCCTATTGGCGTAACCACCGCATTGGGGTGGCAATTACGAACACCTGAAAGTCCGAATGCCCTCAACCCCCCTTGCCCTCCTTCTCTCCCCTTAGCGCCTTACTCCCCCGCGTCATTTTCTGCGAGGCCACTTTCACGAGTTCAGTGGTGAACGAGGGCCACTACTGACGCTTCGATTCCTCCTGCATGTTAAATTCGCTGATACGTCTAGACGCGGATAAAACCAACGATATTTCTCTCCTATACGACAAGCCCTGAAACCCCCCTCTCCTCTCCTCGACGCCTTCTAATGGCTCGGTCATCAACCCTGTCACTTCATCGCCACTCGTAACCAACACCCCGAATTACCCTATCAAAATTCTCGTATCGACGCTTTATACGAGCTCCCGGGGATCCTCTAATAAAATTTCATATTTGTTTGGGTTTGTTTAATTCTGGAATGGAAATATCGATTTATTGTTTGGGGTTTGGCTTTGCGGATGAGGTAGATTGAAATTGTCTTTTGTTGATCGATTTCAAGATAAAATGGTTTGTTTGGGTTTGTTTTTTTTTTATTGTCGATTTTAAGATGTAATTATCAACATTTCTTTTCCGGTATCAATTTTGAGATAAAATAATGGCAATTTATTTTTTTATTGTTCATTTCAAGCTTAAATTGGAAATATTTATTTTTCATTATCAATTTCAAGATAATATGATCAAATTTTTTTTTACGATGAATATTAAGGTGAGATAATTAAAATTTCTTTTTTATTATCAATTTCAAGATAAAATCATCGAAATTTCTTTTTCATCATCAGTTTCAAGCTAAAATGATCCAATCTCCTTTTTCCTCATCAACTTCGAACTAAAAACACCGAACCATGTTTAACTCGATTTCGAACAAAAAATGTGGATCTATCAATATGAATTCTGACGTCTACCTAAACTACTTTCAGGTTCGTGCCGGAATTCGAACGAAAGCCGTCGATCCATGTAGAAACCGGAAGTGACCTTGAAATCATGGAGGATCTCCAACTGAATGCAGTCACCAATCAACGATCCTCTTCCGGCTGCGGAACTTCGAAATATTTCTCAATTTGGACGCGTTGGAAAATACCGGTAATAGCGGTTACAAATGCCTTCGATTTCAATAGCCAAAAGGAGTCCACAATTCTCATTTCTATTATTAGAATATCGAGGTTCAAAAAGTCTGAAAAAAAAGCTTTTAAAAAGACAGAATCGTGATAAAGATCGTTCGAGAGATAAATTAATAAAATCCTCTTACGATTGCACAAGCGATCGGAACTGGCCAATGGCGAGAAACGTAAAAATAAAAAAGAGGAAAAAAAAAAAGAAAAAAAAGCCTGGTCGTTGATTAGACTCTAACCTCGGGCGAAAATCCGACGCGATAATAAGAAAATGACAATCCGAGACACGGACGACAAAATAATTCGTGCGTGACCACACGTGAATGAGAGAGCCCGAAAGAAACCTCGTTGCCAGTGGGTTCTCGAGTCCCGATACGTTACCGAATGACAGTCAACGTTGTTACGGATATCCAATCACGTGCTTGTCAACCGCAGCGAAGAAAGGGTGGGAGGAGGGGGTGGAGATCGGGAGAGCTCTATTTACAACGCGTACGTGTTCGATCTTAAGGGAGATAAACGCGTGCCTATTAACACTGATTGCTATAATTATCCCATAGTAATAGACGTCGATTTTACACCAGTCACTTTTATCCACTTTTTATTTTCTCGCCAACGCCAAATCCAACTTCCGATCCGAAAAAAAACTAAACAAACCCAAATGAACCCAAGCAAACACCAAATCTAACATCTGTAAAAAAAAACCAAAGGAAACCCAAACAAACCCAAATTCAACATCCAATCCAAAAAGAAATCAAACAAACCCAAATTCAACATCCGATCCCAGAAAAAATCCAAATTCGTTTCATTTTCTTAACGAAACCCAAAACAGGAAAGACTAATGCAAAAACATTTATTTTTCGTATGTAATTATACGTTCAATTATTATTATTCTTATTATTACTTACATAAATATTAATATAATAAGTGTTTAGTAATTAATTATCAATAATTAAATAGGAATAATAATAAATACGTTATTATTGTTAATTATGAGTAATAAAAATCCGTAAAAATTATCCGCAGCAATCGAATGAAAAATAGGAATTAAAAAATCAACAAATATAACGACAGTAGTTTATTTATAAAAATTCGTAAAAAAGATATTGAAAAATACAAAGATACGAGTAACAATAAGTAAATCCTTACAAGCTACGATAAATGATAATCGATGAAAATTGTGATCGCTAATTAACTGAAGAGTCTTAGAAAAAATGAAGAATAAGTAATCGACGAGGTTAGGACGAAAATTGGCATCGCGTTACGCGTGTAACAGTTTGTCAGGCTCTATTTACATATATATAGCGCAATATAACATTATTCGATCAGATATGCCAATTTCAATCCGGGACTGTTCGACACACGAGCTCGGTGGCAGCCAAGTATAATAAACTAATCACACGAACCTCCCGACGTTGAACACGAGAGGGAGGAGATACGTTTACGGGGCTGCGATCTCGAGAGAGAGAGAGAGAGAGAGAGAAAGAAAGAGGGAGAGAGAGAGAACCTGTCCCGGTAGATCATTCGATACGCCGGAAGAGCAACGTACACCAAACCCAACGAATGATATTTAGTTAGCAATAAGCCAGCTCTCGATCGACGTGTCTCCATCACAACGTTTCTCTCTCTCTCTCTCTCTCTCTCTCCCCCCCCCCAACGGGGCGCCCTCGTTAATCCGAGCACTTCACTACCGACCCAACACCGCACTTTCATTTATTTCGTCAAAAGAAACAACCCACCCACCAACCACCCCCCTCCTCCTCCTCCTCCCTCGCGTTTATTAATGGATCGAGATTTATGGCCCGTGCACGAACCGAGATAGCTTTTCCTCCCGCTTTTATCAATTTTTTTTTCTCTTTTTTTCGAAACACTCGCGGTGAAAGTTTGCTCAGGGCTCCGAAATTCGTACAAATTTTGGCGACAATCGAGAAATTATTTCAAATTTGATTTTGTTTTTTTTTTGGGACAATAACTCGAAAATAATTCTTAATTGATGAAAATAATTTTTTGGAATATTTTATTTGAGAAACCAAACAAACCCAAACACTCACGGTGAAATATTTTAAATCTGATTTTATTTTATTTTTTTGAGACAAAAACTCATAAATAATTCTGGATTGAAAATAAGTAAATAATTCATTGATAATGATAATAATACCCAATATTATTCTGGAACAATGTTATTGTTTAAATAATAATAATAATAGGATAATTATAACATACTTAATAATATCATTAGTAATTGATTTATCAAATAAAAATTCCTCCGTGCTCGTCGACTCTGATTCGCGATACGAAATTGAATTGAAAAAAAAAAGCCAACGAAAAAGAAGCAGCAAAACGAAAAGTGCGCTTCACGAACGCGCTCGACGTCGGTTCACTGATTTAAGATACGCGTAAACTTCCCGCTCGTTATTTACGACCCTAACAAGGTGTGCAAATAATATGCCGCGTATCAGG
Source organism: Ophioninae sp. B BG-2022a (assembly GCA_030522765.1). Lineage (NCBI taxonomy): Eukaryota > Metazoa > Arthropoda > Insecta > Hymenoptera > Ichneumonidae > Ophioninae sp. B BG-2022a. Next base: position 23,787 of record JAPYZJ010000414.1, read on the forward strand.
GCAACTTTATTATAATGGGAGATTAAAGTCGATAGCTGCCAGGACGATAATGTTATAATTTTTGTGAGAGCACTGGCAATGAAATTTCCATCTCTCGAAGCTCGATGTAAAGAGAAATTATTTACATTAATTTTATTAAGAATTTTTCTGTTCGTCTAATACTGTGTTTATTATATTAAATTATATTTTATAAGTACAAATTCTATTAAATCAAATTTACTCCATTTTTCATATTTCCAAATTTTCGTTTTTTTGGTTTTTATTTATTTTCATAATTTTTGAATATTCCGATTTATCTCTTTTTCAGGTCGCACGAAAAATCGACGATTTCGGAAAAAGGAGAAAAACCGACGAATCGATAATAAGGAATCGGAGTTATTTTTTTTTTTACGGTCGACAGGAATTCCGAAGACGTCCGGTAATAAAACGCGTCTATATATTTTGGGATTTCGACGGATTAGAGTCGCGGAATGTATTTGTATGATTTTTTACGTTTTTTTAACGTATATTTGTTTTTTTTTTTGCAAACCGGATACGAAGCAGCTGGGCAAATCGTGAACATTGTGAAAGTCCCCGCGATAAATAATCCCTCGCGTCTTGGTGTGTACGGAGTCTCCTTCCCGCGACCGAGGAACGACTGCCGCGAGGGTTTAAAAAAAAAACGTAATAAGCGATGTCGCATCGACGTAATGAGCGACGGAGTTTCGCGCGTAAAATCTCTCCCGGTCATTATCGGCTCCGCGGCATTATCGCGCCCGTACGTGCGTGAGCGTACCAAAGATCCTTCTTTACGATCGGCAAACGGCTAATAAGGAGCGCGAACTTTGCCGTTCGCGCTTTACCCCTCCCCGCAAACCCTCGCCTCCCCCTCGCGCTTAAATTTACACCCGCGAACGGAAATGCCCATTTTTTTTCATCCGATCGCTATTCAACGCGCGTTACGAAATTTTATTTGACTTCTCGAACGACAGGTCTTTTTTTTTATCGCGACCGAAGAGTAACCACTCGCCCATGAGGGAACGAAGAAACAGAAGAAAAAAAACAGTTATTGGCTTTTTATGAACTTATTGATTTTTCTCGATTTATTGATTTGTTGAATCGTAATCGATTGTTTGTTTCGATGTTTCAATTAAAGTACTCTCTTTTATTTTTAATTATATTTCTTCGTTCATTGGATTTTGACAAAACTTTTTGTTTTGATATTTATTTTATTTTTTAATTTCGTTTATTTTTATTTCATTTTATTTTATGTTTTTTTTGTTGAATTTTTATTTATTTATTTTGAAAAATAGCTGATTTTGAGGAAACGTAAAATATGAAATAATTATTTTTTTGTTTGGGTTTTATTAATCGATTTCTTGTATTACAATATTTATATTAATACCGTCAATTCGATTTGTTTTATTTTATTTATTATTCAGTTAGTCTATTTTCTTCAATTAATCTATAATTAATTTGGTTACATTTGTGTGGGTTTGTTTGGGTTAACTTGTCCTTTTTTTTCTTAAATTTCAGGTTGCCGTCTGTAAATACATCTTCAGGCAGCCACTACAATTTTATGACATCGGCGAGATGAAGATTGATGAGGAATTATTATTTTAAATATCCTGTTTAACTCTCCCTCTCTCTCTCTCTCTCTCTCTGGCTCCAGATCTCGGTCTTTCGCTCAACGGCAAACTTTGGAAAAGAAGCGCAGATGACAGAAGTTTTTGAAGCCGGCCGAGAGGGATGATGAGGAAGGAAGACTAATTGAGCGAGGGTACGCCGGTGATTATTCATCCGGATGAAGGCTTTGGGGTGTGGTTGTAATTAAAAATGAGGGAATCACGTGGTGGCCCTTAAAACCTCAACCCAGTCATTGGCACTTCAAGAATTCGCGAACTATTTTCTTTTCAAAAAAACGAACGAGAGAATAGTATTTATCAACACGTTTGGATGGGTTTGGGTCTGTTTGGGTTGGTTCGGGTTTGATTGGGTGTGTTTGGGTCTGTTTGGGTTTGTTTGGGTTTGATCGGGTGTGTTTGGGTCCGTTTGCATTTGTTGAGAGATTTTTTATTTGTTAAGAAAATGTTGAGTTTGTTTGGGTTGGGAAAAATGAAAGAAAACATTGGTGTTTTGGGAAATTTGAGGTTGCAAGTGGAAACGAAATATCGGTCATATTCGTTAACGCGTGAATAGGAACCCTCGGTACGTATTCGGGATCCCGATAACGCCAGCCCGCGACTCCCTCGGTATCTTCTTCTCTCTCCGCGTTGTCCTCCCTCCTTCGAGATTCTGTCGAGATTTCGAGCATCAGCGTGTGCCGGAACCCCTCCGAATATATATATATGAACTTTCGCGACGAGGGTCTTCGATTAAGGGGTTAGGCTATTGGGATATCCCGAGGTAAAAAATAAGAATTCAAAATCGCATTTATTTTTCGAAAAATCGGTCGAACATCTGTTTTTTTTTTTATTTCTCGAAAAACAGATTTGTAGCTTTGCAGCATAATACGATCCCTTAATGTTTTCAGTTGAATTTTGAATTTCTTCCTTTTTTATTGATATAACGGATGTCCAATCGGAATCTCTTTTTCCCAAAGTTTTTTTTTTAATTTCCCCAACCCAAACAAACCCAATGTTTTCTTTGAATTTTACCAACCCAAACAAACCCAATATTTTCTTTCAATTTTCCTAACCCAAACAAACCCGCCGTATTCTTTCATTTTTCCCAACCCAAACAAACCGAAACAAACTCAACATTTTCTTATCTATTTATTTTTCAGGAGGCGAATGAAGAATATTCTTCCCTGAAGAAAAAAACGGATCGCCCGTGAGAGATTGAAGGACGTTCGGATGGCTCGATCCGAACGAAAATCCCCGTACGGATATAATTCTCCGTTTGAAAAGTATAGGGTACGCGGGAGAGGGCGAACGCGAAGCACACGCGAAAGACCCATCGCTCCTTCATTCATCATCCCTGATCGGGCGGTCGGGCAACCGCGCTCCCCGAGGCATCGCGCACTTCCGCACCACCGTGTGGTGCTCAACGCGCCTCCGCTCTCTATCTCCCTCTCTCTCTCTCTCTCTCCGGACACACATAACGACGATGAAATTCGCTACGCTTGTAAAGCTTCTCCGGGCACCGCGGGGGGGCCCCTCCTCCTCCTCCTCTCGGTATAACAATCGTCCGATATATATTTGTGTCTCGTCGTAATTACATCGAATATATATACGCGCGCCCAAGGTACGCTTTCCTTTAATACGCTTATACACGTATCCGCGCTCAGAGATTACACCCATCCAAATTCGAATTGACGAAAAAAACAACGTTTTCGATTTTTCCGAGACTCTTTTAATAATTATAACATTTACACTAATTTTGATAATATAATTGTGATGATTCTAATAAGTATAATAATATAATTATTAGTAATTAATATAATAATCATTAATATTAATAATTAATACAATAATAATTATTTTTATAATTATAAATAGAATTTTTTCATTCCCGTTCCTTGTAACTGATATTCTAATAATTATAAAATTCCTTATAAAATTAATGATTATTGTAATATAATTTTAAAAAGGTACGAATTTTTATGAAAATTTTTTTTTCATTTTCATAATTATTCATAATAATTGTTATACTAAAACATAATACCGTATTATTCGTTATTTTAATGCAATAATTATGAATTGTTAAGGAGACATTTAATAACATCGTAAAATTAGAAAAATGATATATTTGATTATTACGTATATATATTTACATATATATGTGTGTGTGTTCGTGCATAATAGAATGGTTATGCAACGCAGACTAGAATGCGAAGGCACACACGCACTTGGGTCCAGCCTCACAATCCATTCCCGGGGTGATCAATAACCCGTCACTTCTTTGTTCCCAATTAAATTCGTCAATGTCTACTTCCCTTGTCCTATGCACTCTGCACGCCAGCTCGGCGGTCCGACGACCGAGGAACCGGGGGAGGAACTTCTCATATTTCTTATTGTTGCGATTACTAGTTACAAATTTGTTCGAGCTGTACTATCCCCGACAATGCACGTCACTTTCGTTTCACCGATCACGAGTACTAGCACGCTGTCAAAATGGCAAATGAAAATTTAAAAAAAAAAGCAAAAGTACGCGAGAGAAAATCATTGGAAAAATCCGGAAGTTTCTGTTGGAAAAGAATTTTTTTCGAGAATTTTGAATTATTGCGGACCATTCAAATTTCTAGTTATACGAATTTTTTGTGTTCAGCTATTATGAATTCGGAAATAATTAAAATTGAATATATGATATTTAGATATTTAGACAATATATTATATATTTATATATATATATATTATATGAAATATAATAATATAATATTATAATATATATAATTATTAATATAGTATATATATTTAAAATGTTTAGATATTTTAATACGATATACGATATAAATATTTATTTAATGCAAAATGTAATTATTTATTTCAGAGTATGTCATCGTCCAAATATAAAAGTGCCGAAACTGGTGTCCGCTGTCATCCTTGAAAAAAGTACGAAGGATCGCCCTCACACGACGTCGATGAGAAAAAGGATTATGATATAGCAGAACTCGCCCCACGGTCCCAACCCCTCTATCGTCGTACGCCTCTTTTTTCTTTTTCATCTTTTCTCCTATACCCCTGCAATCATTTCTTTACTTCGACACACGCGTTGTATTTATCCCGATGGAAAAACTCCAATAATCATTTGTTTCTCGTTAGGATCCGGGCATTGATCTTTCTTCAAGGGTAATAGAGGATCTCCAGGCATGATCATCGAGGGATTGATCGAACCGAAGAAATCGATCGAAAAATCAAAAATTCAAAATTAATGGAGAAAAGTTAGTCGAGTGTTGTCGCAAACGCTTGATGCACGTTTCACATGTTTGTTTGGGTTTGTTCAAGATAAATTCTAAATAAATTAATATTAATTATGAAAAATAAGAAAAAATTAAATTAAATTAATGTAAAAATGTGGAAAATAAAGGATTTAGGAAAAATAAGGATTGGGATTAGGAAAATGATAATTAAAATAAGAATTGAAAAAATGTTAATTTGAAAAGTAAGAAAAAAGAGATTTTTTTAATTGATTAAAAACAGAATTTAAATAAGAAAAATGATAATAAAAAATAAGAATAAACAAATAAAAAAAAAAGAATTTTAAAAAATCATGAATAAAAGAAATTAAATAAGTGGTTTAATTATTGATAAAAATAAAGTAGAAATACTCACAGCCACTTTATGCACGCTCCACCGTGAGCGACGATCAAAAGTCCTAAAACGACGAGGCTAACGATACCCGATGACTTGAAGACATCACGAAGTCTCGTTACCCGCATTTTTTATCGATGTTTCACATTATCAGTAATAACGCCACACAGCTCGTAAACTCACACTCACTCATGCGTAAAACCTTCGTTTTTCTTTTTCTTTTTTTGGTTTCAATCGGAAAGCAAAGGTGTCGAGAAAGTCCGAAACGTTTTGGCGCCCGGATGAAACTGGCGGATTCGAAGCACTCGCGCGGGCTCCTAAACGGTACCTCCGATCGCTCTTATTCTCGATGACGCCCGGGAATCGAGAATATTCCATTGCATGAATAAACGACACGGGAACACGCGCACTTTCACATTTTTCACTTTTATCAACATCGCGGAATTGCCGGCTGTCAGATTCCTCAACTTGGAAAAAAAGAAACAAACATGGATACTGAAAATCTTCAGATTTCAGAAATAATTGTATTCGCGTTTGTTTGGGTTCGTTTGGGTTTGTAATAGTAGTCAGATTCTTCAACTTGGATAAAAAGAAAAAAAAAATAATTGGAAATCTTCAGATTTCAGAGAAAATTGTATTCGCGTTTGTTTGGGTTTGTAACAAGTTTGCGACGCGTTTTCGCGACGTAAAATAAAGACGTCGATTTCAGACTATAATTTAACGCAAAACCCAAATTTTCTTTTTTCCTTCTAACTCTGATATTATCAATTCTTTTCCAGTGGAACTTTTACCTCCAGGATGGATTTCTGATGGACATTTTCACTTGCCAAGAAAAATGACGAGCAACAGGAAAGAACGACAATCGCGTTCCAGATTTTCCAATGAGCAAACGAAGCGGCAAAACGAGCTGGTGGAGGCAAAAATGGAAATGAACTCTTTATCTTTAGAACGGTACGTTGAACATTCGTCAAAACTTATTTTCACGCCGAAATCTGTATCTTTTCGTTACGATAGAAAATACTTGAAGGCATCCATATTTCACGTCGACGGTCGAAGTACACCAGCATGATTGATGTAGGAATAAATGAACAAAATAATATGACCGAATAATGAAAAAAAAAATTAAAAACAAAAAAAAGTCTAAGAAATCGTCAACCGGAAAATAATAAAAAATGTATTATCAATATAAACTGTCGTAAATCAGTGAGAGATAAATAACAATGAATAATTATTTACAAATTCAAAAATCGTTAAAAGACAAACAATAAAGAATTAATAAAAAATCGCAAAAATCCCGTAATGAGAAAATAAAAAATTTCAATAAGGAAAAAAATATAAAAAGTCAACCCAAACCCAAGCAAACCCAAACAAAATAAACTCACGAAGGAAAATAAGAAAAATCACCAGAAGTTAAACAACAATAAGGGAACTATATCCACGAATGAAAAAATCACCAAAAAAGTCACTAAAAGCAAACTACCTACGAGGAAACGAAAATCACCAAAAAAGTCACTAAAAGTCGACTACCTACGAGTAAATGTAAATCACCAGGTTTTCTCGACTCTTTATTTTTTAGTTGCAGAAAAATGAGGAAAATAATTGTTGAGCGCGTCCGGACATTGCCGACGATCGTCCTGTCGCGAGAACTCTGGAGGAACTCGAGGGACGTATCCTCCTGCTCTCCTGGAGTCGAGTAGCGAAAAGGACGGGTTTTGCGATCGCGACGGTGGCGGTGGTGGTGGCGAGGACGACGACGGTGGTGGTGGAGGATCTCGATGCCGGCGGCGTGCCGCTTACAGGTGTCCGAAACACGCGGAGAACTACGCTCTCGTACCGCATGGGGCGTTACGTTCCGGCCGTCACCCCGACGCTCGTCGTCGTGGTGGTGGTCGCCGCGACGGCGATCCTCATCGGGGGGAACCCGATCAACGCCTCGATTCGTCCTGGTAGATATGGGCGAGCCGCCGGCGCGGTCACCACGATTTCTCACTGGAAAAACTGGAAAAAAAAGAATTCGTTTAGAGAACGAGCCAAAAACGCACTTTTCGAAAATCTGAGAACCCAAACAAACCCGAAACCGAAAAAATAAGAACAATTTTGAAAAAAAACGCGAAAGAAGCACTCTTCAAAAATCCGAGAACCCAAACAAAAGCAAAACCGAAAAAACGAGAATGAATTAAAAGAACGTGCCAAAAAAACACTTCGATAATTCGAGAACCCAAGGAAACCCAAACAAATCCAAAACCGAAACAACAAGAATAAAGGAAAAAAAATTTATTAAAATCTGTCACAATACCTAAACCTAAAAATAGAGCTCTGGCTAAGGAACTAAAAAAATAAACCTCAAAGAAAAAAAAGCCGCGAGTCAACTTCCAAAACCAAAAAATTCCGAAATCGAGTCCAAAAACTAAAAAACTATAAGAACTTGTTTAAAATTGAGAGAATCTCGAAAAAAAACCGCAACTAACCCAAACATGTTCTAAGCTCCAAAAGCATGATTTGAACATTTTTTGGTGGCCCACTGAACGAAAACGAGTACGAGAAACAAAAGCTCGAAAAGATAGAAGCGAAGGGCGTATCGTGGTGGGAGGGCCGGTGATACGTAAAAATCACGAAAAAAACAAGCAAATGAAAGGGAGGGGAAAAAATAAAGCGAAGAGGTGGAGATAAAGGAGGGTCCGGGTTGCCCCACCACGGTAACCAGCATCCAACGGTTTATCCAATAACCATCTGTCATTCGAGCCGGAGTTTTGGAACTCGGGACCGCACGTGTGTGCGGTTCGACTCGCACGCATACCCAGAATATGCCTTCATTCAGAGGATTTTTCGATCCCTGCAGCGCTCGTTCAATCCCTCGGAGCTTTTTTTTCGCATACATTGGCTATCGGCACTCCCGATTATTTCGAAGACTCTCCCTCGTTTATTATCCACACAAATATTTGATTTCCGTTGTTTCAGGGACGGTCCTTGAAAATGAAAATTCTCGAAATGAATTCTGCCATGGTGGTACGACAGCACGAAATGACTTCGTTAAAATGATTTCCCGTTCCTCCATATATCATACCCGGAGTCGAACCTCGGCCGCCTATTCGGATATTTTAATTTCTCGTGTTTTCTATCCTCCGGTTATTATTTTCGAAATCACGTGGTGTTATTAATTCGACCGATATAAGTATACACAGACCCGGTGATGAGAAAGGCCCAACGTACAGGAATCGCGGATTGAAGGTAAACTTGTGATTTAATATAATTACGATAAAGATGCTGGTTAAACTTTAAATGCCTTTTTGAAGAAGCTGTCTTACTTAAAAGTTGTGTATTCAATCCAATCTCAATCGTCTCGCTTATTCTCTCAAAATTAATATTTTTTCAAATAAATAAATAAAAACTATCAAAATTAATATTTGTAGAGCAGATCATTTAATAAAGTTATTCCTACATTTTTTTCTCATTTATTTCTCAAATCTTAAAGATTGAACCGAATAAAATGAATGTATTATTAAAAAATAATATTATTAATTATTATTAAATTAATTCTTTAATTTATTTAAATTATAAAATTAATTTTTATGATAATATCAATTATTAAAATAAGTTATTTATTTTTAAAAATGTAATAAATAAATAGATCATCAAAATGTTTGAAGTGAGTATTTTTAGAGTAAATATTTTAACAAAGTTATGAAATTTAATTTCTGAGGGCAAATAGAAAAGTCTTTCTTTTAACAAAAATCTAAATGAAAATCTCTTCACTTGGAAGTGCGCAAAGATTTCGTGAAAGAGAATGAAATAAATAAAACAGAATAACAGTATGATGTCTTACGTCACGCGATGCCAGAGGGACGTAACACGAGATTGCGGGTCATAAAATAATAATACATTTCTTCTCTCTTTCTCTCCCCCCCTCTCTCTCTCTTTTTTTACAAGTACAATTACGTGCGAACTGATACATACACACACATATATATATATATACAGATGCAGCACATCTCCGGGCAAAAAGGAAGCAATCTTTTTTTTCCGGGCTAATTGTCTGGTTCCTTCCTCCTCGTGTCAGTCCGACGCGAACGATTTCCCGATGATGATTATCGAGGAATAAGAGGAGGTGCGCACGAGCCGCCGGAGCGAGTCTTCAAGAAGAAGAAGAAGAAGAGGATGAAGAGGAAAGTATTCGGAGAGAGGAAAAAAAAGCGAGGAGGGGCGTATCTCTGCAAAGAATTCTTCCTGCGATGTTCCTTCGTGCCAGGGACGTGTAATGACCGAGCGGCTCCTTTGTACGATTCCGCACATAACCTTCACGCACACATAAAATAACAAATGATTTTTCGTCGATAGATCGAATTGAGATCCAACAATCGTAACGATAATTCCTGTTTTTTTTTCCAGAATACGCGCCGGAAGTCTTGAAAATTAAAAAAGAAGAAATACCCCATTGGATTCACGCATAAATTCCATCCGATCTGAGATTCCACCCCAACGAGTAGAAAATACCTGGAAAGAGGATAATATCCTGAAGAAGAGGACTTTTTAATTGGCCAGTGCGCGGGTGCTATTTTTTCATGGCCGTTGTGTGTTTTATTGCACTAGGTATATCGGGGGTGAGTTAGAGGGCGCCACTAGGGGATCAGTATCTTCTTCGTGATCCCCTGTCTTTTCTTCTTTGACTCGTCTTATTGGCTCTCGGAACTTTTTTTCTTTCTTTCTTTATTTCTCTTCCTCGAGATTCGCCCCTAACTGCACCAGGCGAAAAGCAACAAAGCCCTGATCGGACCGAGTCATTCCGCACCATGAAACTCCCATTCATATCTCGATAATTAGTAAGATCGTGCACACAATACCCAGGCGCGGACGTTTTCTTTTATGTTACTTCTCCATCTCTCCCCCTTTTACCCTCGACTCCACTTTTGCTCTCTTTTTCTCTCCGGCTCTCGCCCCTTTCCTCCGCACTTGTTTCCCCCTCCCCCCTTTCCTTTTTTCGCCCTTCACCTGATCCTTGGAACGATCCTCGAACCTTATTTTCTTTCATCTCCACCTTCTTCTTCCTCCTCTTCTTTTACTTTTACCTTCCTTCAGTTTCTCCCCTTTTCTTTGCTACGCTTCGCCTCCGGTACTCTTCTCTCTCTTTCTGATGCTCGAAGTCCCCACTCCTACGCCGCCGATAAATAATCCTCTGTCAGACGTTCATTACGTCGTTAAGTTTCGGTCTGAAGTTATCTTCCTCCTTTTTCTTCACAGATGTATATGTATATATATATGTGTGTGTATATATGCATGCAGGAACTGACACTGCAGGATCGGCCGATACTTCCAGTTAAGCTGCCTCGTGCACGTCCGATACTCCGAGCGGTGACCGCTTGCCACAGCTGCCACATCAACCAAGGTGATGCTTCTGGGATCTTCCTGCTGCTCAATATCTGCCCACTCGATTATGGCTGAAATAATGGATATTTGTACGGTTCTCTTGTACTCTGGCTAATGGAAGAGACAATTGGTGTTTAAAAAATGAACGTTTATAGAATTTTTTTTTAAATATTCTATAAAAGGTTACGAGATTTTTTTATCAATCCTCTTTTTTTATAAAATTTTATAAAAATTATTTTTTAAACAAAATTTTGTATAATTATAAATACTATCATTAGATAGTATTAATAATTCGAGAATTTATTTAAAAAATTTCATGACGGATCTTTACACCCGAAAGATATTTGATTTTGAAGCAAAAATTGGACTTCTGAAAGAAACGAAGTAAATCAAAGTATTCATGTGGGGAAAAGATATTTTAAACTCGTTTTATATACGTCCTGTCGGTTTTCCGCGTATCCAGATTTTTTTTTTTCGAAGTCTCGAAAACGAGAGACTTGACAATCATTTTTTTTCCATATAAATATGTGACGCGATCCTCCCCTTTCTCCTCCTCTTCGTATTCTCTCCTTATATTACCCATAATCTTTTTGCTCACTCCGTAATTCTCGTCTTCGCGAGTACGAAGGCACTCGGTCTTCGAACCTAATAAGTAGCCCTTTTTTACCTGCGCACGCCCACTTCTCAGCCCGTCGTACCGCTCTCGTTTACTCTCGTGCACTTCAAGCTCGTGACTCTACGAGACGAGGAAAAAACATTTCTCATTTCTCTACCACACGCTCGTTCCCCGTCCGCACGTCATCTTCAATCTCTTCTCTTTTTTTCTCTTCACCAACAAATAACACGAGTCTGGGAAAATTTAACTTCTCAAAAATTGTTCGCTCGAAAAGCGAAATTCGATTAAATGTTTCTTTCATTAAACTAAGCCCAAAAAATGTAATTAATGAATTAAAACCCAAACAAACATTAAAACGAAATTCGATTATTGTATTTCAGTGATATCAAGGTTATGCCTAATTGATTTCTTTTTCTCAGATTTCGACACGAGGAAATGATAATCGCCAGACTCGAAGAAATTCGAACGTCCGATATCCCAAAACCATCCTGCGGAGAATTTCTTGTATATTTGTTCTTTTTTTTTTACTTATTCAATAACTGCTCGTCTTTATTGGATTTCTTTGGGGAGAATTATATTGGCGAAATGAAAATAGAAGAATCTCACGGAGGGCTCGATAGAACGAGGGGAAATGGAAGAGCATATATAAAAACGTGTAACAGCAGCTGGCGAAGCTCTGTACTCGCCTCTCGTCTATTAAAAGCGACTTATACCCCGATCATTCGGAGTGCCACAAAAGGCGCGTTCTAGAGATGATACTGGCCCTTCGTTTCTCCTCGTCACTCCCTTTTGCTCGATCTCTCGACGCCCACTCGCTCCCCTTTCCCAGCTCGGTACTTTGCGAAATTCTTCGAACGATACATTTTCCAAATTGCTAGGGAAATCGATCAATTATTCAACTATCCCAATTCTTTTCATCTGAAATTTTATCGCAGTTCAAATTTATTTCAGAAATTAACTCGTATACTCTCGAACAAAATTGGAATTGGAGAAAACTTCAATCAATGCTGGCTTCGAAACTGTGCAACGAAATTTTCGTGGAATCGAAAAATCAGGATACAAAGGACCTGCGTGTGAAATGATACGCCGATCGTTTGGTAATGTACTAATACACTTATGCTATTGTCGCGATAAGCTTAATACACGACAGCCACAAATACGAAGATTGCTAAATGAGCCATGGCCGTCGGCTGTCGCCCGCCGAGAAAAACGGCCCCCAGTCCAACCCCCGATTCCGCGACCCTCCTCGGTTTCTCCGACACTCCGCGAACAGCAGCGACTCTGTCCCCCCGTTGGGAACAAAAGTCAAACGGGGATGATTTGCCCTCGTAAAATTGAAGACTATACAGGGTGGACGAACAAAATACACACCGAAAAAAATTGAAATTTTTCAGTCGTTGACTTTTTTTCTCTATTTTTAATAATATGAGGTAAAACGTTCAATTATCGACTGAAGTAATGTAATGAAAAACGTAAACTCAAGGAATAATTGAATAGAGTTACCGAGAATTAAACAAAATATTGTATTATTGTATTTATCATATTTTCATATGAATATAATGATTATTTTTTATTTTATTATTCATAATGATTTTTTATAACAATAATTAATTATAATAATTATTAAAATATTATAAATAGTCGAAAGAAGTAAATATATTAATATGATATTAAATTAAGGGTTTTGGGCGGTTTCACTCCTATAAATAAATTAATAATTAAATATACTTTTATTTTCAATTTTTCGAAGATTCGTAAACATTTTTGACAATTTTTCACAAAATGTATTCTTATATTTTTTTCAGCGTTCTGTTGAATCGAGCCTCGATCTTTGGACACCCTGTACGAGATGCGACGTAAAAACGGGGAAAACGCGGACATCGAGGGAGCAGCGAATGCCACGACAACGAGAAATGACGCGAAATCGTGTACGTCCGAAGGCGCACGGTTGACGCTCGTACGTCGACACACCAAAGAGCGATTGTCATCGGTGAAGAGCGCGAAGCGTTGCCAATCGCCGGTCCATGTCGAAGCCTATCTCAATAGAGAAAAAAATGTCTTTTTTCTCTCCTGTCTTCGTTTTTCTACCGCGTTAAAAATAGCCGGAAAAATTGACATTAATTTATGAAGGGTGTGCGTTTGACGATCGAATGAAATTGAAAAAGCCAAAATCTGCGGTCATCGACCCGATATCGAAATCTCTCGTCACACTCGGTCCTCCCTCGCCCTCGCGAATCTGCATAATGCTTATACGATTGCGTTTGCTCGGCGTGCCCTCGACGGGCCAACAAAAAAAGAGCAATATTCGGATAAGCGATTCGGGACGTAAAAAGTGTAAAAAAGTTTTGGCGTGGACGTACTGTCGAGCAGGTTTCACTTTTCCTGTACGCATTTTATTTCACCGAGCTCTTATCCTTGGAAACACTCTCGGCCATTTGGTGCGATTTACGATCAATTAATTCATACTTCATAGATTACTATAAGTCTGATGGCCAAGCTCGTTTGATAAATTGCATTTCCATGGTCGAGTGCATTTTTCAAAATGACAATCCTTCTATGTACTTTTTGTATGCTCGTTTATTAATTTATACGAAATCTGTAACAATCCTGGTATTAACTAGTTGTAATTAAGTAATTAAGTCATTTTTGTATTTATAATTAAGTATTTAGCGTAATTAGCAATATGTCAATATCGAGATTGCAACGTTTGTTACATTAGTTTATTTATAACTGTAATTAACAAAATTATGATTAATAATATGTCCGTAAAAAATATTAAAAATCCTATGTAATACAATTTCACGCGATGTTAATTCTTAAAAAAATATAAATAAATTGTAAATACATAAACAATATGTAATGAAATTTATGGAAAATAAACAAATTTAAAAGGATTTATTGTGTTATTCAATTATTTATTTATTCGCGCTACAATTTGAATTAAGTCGATTCAACGTTTTCAAACGTTTCACGATATCTCGCGTTTGCGGCGTGAATTTTGGCTTCGGAAATCTCGGCGAGTATCAGGAGAACACGAGAGCAAAGGAGGTATCAGGAGGAATCGTAGCGAAATTGACTGCAAGCGACATCCCTCGGAGCGCCATGGTAACCTCGTCGCACAGCGGCGCGTTGAATCAGGAGCGAACGGTCGGTAAAGAAGTGCACGATTCGTGTCGCGACCTCCTCGCTACTTCTTTGCTCCTGATACAAGCTCAGATTTTTCTACAGCCCAATACGGCCGTTTCCGAGCGAGTTTGGGGAATTTCGGCGTGAAAACTCGGTTTGTATCAGGCGAACATGACAACCAAGGAGGTATCGTCAAAATTCATAATTCCCGCGTTGACTCCTCGATACTCCTGTTATCCTGATGTAAACGACAATTTTCTAGTCCCGCAATACATTTTGCGCGAGTTTGGGAATTTCGGCATGAAAACTCGGTTTGTATCAGGCGAGCATGACAACGAAAGAGGTAGACGAGCGAAATTTTGAATCCCGCTATGGGAACCGCGTTTGCGCAGTGCGCTTTGTATCAGGAGAAAATGAGATGCAAAGAGGTATCTCCGAATACATTTTCCCGCGCTTTTTCTTCGAGCTTGCAAAAAATTCGAATAAAAACGCGAGCACGTTGAAATCCGCAAATTTGCAATAAAGATTATCTTTCTTTGTAGAATTTATCGAGGAAAGGGAATTTTTCGCATTTCATACACAATTCGAATAATTTTTTTTCAAAACGTTTATTTACGTCGTGAATATTACATATTGATGGAAAATGCACTATTACATAAAAATATAATATTAATAATAATAATAAGACGGTGAGCGACGTATCTCGCAAGTCCGTGGCGAGAAATTAAGAGTACCGAAAATTGACAGAGTAATTATCGCCTGCAAAAAAAGGTTACTCTCAGCGGGACCGCGGTCGAGAAAATATCAGGAGGTATCAGGGACACAAGAGGAGCAAGGAGGTTGCATAGAGATTGCGCTCCCCTCTCCTTGGCCCTGCAGCCCTGGTACGACAAGACCAGTGCTGCCATCTCTGGCATAGCTAGAGAACCCTCAAGCCAAGCACCGCAAGATAACCTCCTGGCTTCTCCAGTTACGCTGATACGACGAGACGAGTCCTGCCATCTCTGACGTGTCGGAAGAAGCCTCATACGCCAGACATGACGAAGCGGAGAGAATTTTTGACGAGAGATCACGTAATCTTTCGGAAATTGTGAACAGGAGCACCGGTAGTGAAATGAAAATTCACAATAATTATAAATAATGTAATTACGAAGTGAAATCGGCGTGAGAAACAGTGCGGATCGGCGGAAGTACTTATTTCTAGTATTCTTTTACAAATTATCGTTACAAAATAAATATCGAGCTGTGAGAGTCGCAGTTTTCGAACGCGATTAACCCTTCATCCCGACTCATATTTTCGGCATCTTCCATCCCTACTCATGGGTCGTTTTCGTCTTTGCGTTATTCGGATCAGTAAAAACGCTTTAAAAAATCTGAAAAAATTCATGGAGCTTCTTTCAAACTTTAACTTGAAGCCCCAATAGAAATATTTCGAAAAAAAAAAATTGCTGTACTTTTGTTATTGAAAATGTGGAGGTACCTCAGGAAAAATTACAGCACTTTGAAATTTCGATTGGGTCGAAAACGACCCATGAGTCGGGATGAAGGGTTAAGCCGTAGTACGTTCGGAAGTATCAGGGAGCTCGACGAGCTCGTCGTTCTTTTCGCTCGTTGCCGTTGACGTTTCGTTTCCTATAGACGTATAAAAAATGGCACTGTCCCGTTTCGAGGGAAAAGTGTCTTTCAGTCAGATAAACGCGCGCAGACCAACGATCATGAGTGCTATAACGACGTGGGCGCATACGGCGAACGTGCTGATCGCCGTCGATGCGTTGTAACCGTAAATGCCTTCCGTGCCAGAACTGAGCCACGGCTCCCACGTGTTGTTCCTGCGTCGTGGATCAGCCAACCAGTCGATCGGCACTCGGGGCTGCTTCGACAACACGTTACCGTATTTCTCGAGGTACAGATCGAGCAACGTGACGATCTGTGAAAAAAAAGAGTTGGAGAAAAAGATGAAAAAATAAACATTTTTTAAACACGAAGAAAAGAGGAGAAAAAAAATGGCGACTTCGAACTAAACGAAGAAAAAAGTATTTTCTCCCAATGAAATTCGTAAAACGTGAAATTACAAATTTATTTTCGAAAAAATATTGTTATTGAAATATGATCTAGTTTTTTTTGAGAAAAATGTATAATTCAATCGTTTAAACGTTGCTGTTAATTTGTCATTCTATTGATTAAAAAATGTAAGCGTGAAAATATTAAAATCAAAGAAAATGTTGAATTATTCAAATTCGGACTATTGTTTTTCATGAATAATAATAAAATAAAAGGAGAAAACTGACTTTGGGATATTGCTTGGCGATGTTGGTCGTTTCGCAAGGATCACTGACGATATCGAATAAGCAATCGGTGTCGTTACACGTGGGTAGGAGAGTCCTTATGTGCCTTCGACAGAGAACGGTCGCTTGTTCTCGGAGATGGGTCATTTGACTCGGTTGGGTCACGGGTCCCTGGAGATGAGCGCTTATCGACCTCGCGACTGCGCTTTTATGCACGAGGGTATAATTGTACTCGGGAACGTCGTTACTTCGTCCCGAGTCGCCGACCGGCTGATCGTAATATCCTCTCTTGTAGGATCCTTCATTTTTTTTCATGCAAATTTTAATTAGAAAATAACGAACAAGCAAAAATAAAAATTGTCATTTTTCAAAATAATCTCAATTTCATAATTGATTATTATCGTGGAAAGGATGTGAAATCAACTGACCCCTGATGAGTTTGAATCTGCGATGTATGGCTCCCTCGGTTTTGGCAACTTCATCGATATTCAAGAGCAAGGTTTCCCGGGGAGCTGATTTACCCTGGCTCAAGTGAGGCCAATAATTGACACCATCGATGTCGCCCAAATCGCTCACGTTGCCACCCGCCGCGGCGTAAAACGTTGGCAGCCAGTCGGTCACGTGTATCAAATTATTCGAGACGTTCGCCATTCCGTGAAGCCGCGGTGACCATATCGCTGCCACCCCTCTCACTCCGCCCTCGTAAAGCGTGTACTTTGTCTGTGGAAATTTCATTTTTGCTACAACATTTTTTTTTTTCAAAAAGTATGTTTTTATAAAAAATAATATCTATGTTATTTCCGGAGAGTTTATGAATTTGCTGGAGAATTCTGGAATTTGACGAATACTATTGGAAAGATCTAAAATCCCTGGATATATCTGGAGAATTCCAGAATATTGTTAATATTGCTGGAGAATTTCAGAATATCGTTAATATTGCTGGAGAGTTCTAGAATATCGTTAATAATGCTGGAGAATTTTAAGATCTGCTGGATATTGCTGAAAAATTCCAGAATATTGTTAATATCGCTGGAGAATTCCAGAATATCGTTAATATTGCTGGAGCATTCCAGAATATCGTTAATATTACTGAAGAATTTTAAGATCTGCTGGATATTGCTGGAGAATTTTAAGATCTGCTGGATATTGCTGGAGAATTCCAGAATATCGTTAATATTACTGGAGAATTTAAAGATCTGCTGGACATTGCTGGAGAATTCCAGGATTTGCGGGATGTTGCTGGAGAATTCCAAAATATCGTGGAAGTTGCTGAATAATTCCAGAATATCGTGGAGACTGCTGGAAACTTCCAGATTATCACGAACATTACTGGAAAATTTCAGAATATCGTGAATATTGCTGGAAAAATCCAAAAGATCCTAAATATTGCTGGAGAAATCCAGAAGATCCTAAATATTGCTGGAGAAATCCAGAAGATCCTAAATATTGCTGGAAAAATCCAGAAGTTCCTAAATATTGCTGGAAAAATCCAGAAGATCCTAAATATTGCTAGAAAAATCCAGAAGATCCTAAATATTGCTGGAAAAATCCAGAAGATCCTAAATATTGCTGGAAAAATCCAGAAGATCCTAAATATTGCTGACTTCTCCAGGATTCGCTGGATTTTGCTGGAGAATTCCAGGATGTGCCCTTTAACCATGTCCAGGAAACATGGTTAAAGAAACGCATACTCACGCCTCGCAGCGGATAATTCGAGCCCCAATTGCGATATTTGCCAATCGTTGGAGCGCCATTGTCAGTGAGGAACAGGATTATCGTGTTTTTGAGCATGTCCTTGTAACCGAGAGCGGAGACGATGCGGCCGAGTGAATCGTCCAGAGCGGAGACCATTTCTGGAGCCCAACAATAATCGTACGTTAAAAGTGCAAAAGTAGGATTTCGTTTGGATATAGACATCGAACCTTACGAAAGAGAGCGAGATTACTAACTGGCGTATTTTCGTCGATGCTCGTCACGGATGTGCTGAAACATTTCGTCGTTGTAATTGCCGATTGGAACTTCGAGGGCTGCGTGAACGCCGAGATGAGATATTTGGAGGTAGAGCGGATTCAGAGAATCGTGATGATCGATTATCCTCTCGGCTTCTTCCGTGAACAATTCGGTTACGTATTCGCCTTGGATATCGTAGGCTGGCGTGTCGCCTCTGTGCATGTCGAAGCCACTCATATTCTGATAAATTAAAACGAAAATCTTAAAACCAAACAAACCCAAACGGACTCATGTTGTGAAAAATGACAACCCAAATCCGAAATCCAAACAAACCCAAACGGACTCATGTGAAAAATGACAACCCAAATCCGAAATCCAAACAAACCCAAACGAACTCATATTGTGAAAAATGAAAACCGAAATCTGAAACCCAAACAAACCCAAACGAACTCATATTCTGAAAAATGAAAACCCAAATCTGTAACCCAAACGAACTCATATTGTGAAAAATGAAAGCCCAAATCTGAAACCCAAACGAACTGATATTTTGAAAAATGAATACCCAAATCTAAAACCCAAACAAACCCAAACGAGCTCACATTCTGAAAAGGAAAAAACAAATGATCATCTGAAATCCATTTGAATCTGGATTCGAGACGAGAAGTTGATGTACTTGCCCCATGAGTGTATTTGTAATCGAAGTAGGCGACATGGCTGTTGTAAAAACCAAGAAAAGAATCGAATCCACGATGCACTGGGGTGTGTTGTCGAGTATGAAAACCCAAGTGCCACTTGCCGATCATTTTCGGCGAGTAGCCCAAATCTCGAAGATGTTCAGGCAGGATTCTCACGTTCAGTGGAAAACCACGAGGCTCGCCACCCAGTATCGATTCACCTTGCATTCCTGCGAAAAACATTTCATTTTTATTTCAACGTCTTCAATTTCTTCTCCGATCGTACGAGAAAAGATCACCCACCCATTCTGCAGGGATATTTTCCTGAAAAGAAAGCCGCTCTCGTTGGTGTGCAAGTTGGCAAAACGTAGTGCCTGTTCAGTATCACCCCATTGTAGGCTAGGGCATCGATGTTTGGCGTGGGAATCTGACTCGAGCCATGAAAACCAACGTCGTTCCAACCCTGAAAAATAATCCATTAATGACTGATTAGAAACCAAGAAAACCAATGAAATCTTTCTGGGAATGGATTTGGACGAGATAAATCCATTCTGGTTTGGATTTAGATAAGATAAATCCATTCAGGTTTGGATTTAGATAAGATAAATCCATTCAGCCTGAATGTAGATAAGATTCAGGTTTGGAGTTAAATGACATAAATCCATTTTGGTTTGGATTTAGATGAGATAAATCCATTTTGAATTGGATTTAGATGAGATAAATCGATTCCAAATTGGACTCGGGTGACATAAATCCATTCTGGATCGGATTCAGATCACATAAATCCATTCTGGATTGGATTCAGATCACATAAATCCATTCTGGATTGGATTCAGATGACACAAATCCACTCTCGATTGGATTCAGATCACATAAATCCATTCTGGATTGGATTTAAATGCGATAAATCCAAATGGAAATTAATTCGAATAGAAAAAATCCATTCCCAATTGGATTCGAATAAGAAAAATCAATGACGAATTAAATCCCATTAGGAAAATGCCCTCGCGCCCTAACCGTGATCCTACCGCCGAGAATGCGGAATCGGAGATTGTGTAAAAAATTCTTTTCATCGCAAGAGCAATGAGTGTCAAGTTTCGGGACGTTGTTGTCATCACGTTTTTTTTCTCTCCCTTTTTGAGGTTGCATAAGACGTTTAAGAGAGCTATTAAATTCAATGAAGATCGAGATATACGTGTTACGAGTGCAAAGGCTGCCAGAAGGACGGAATTCTTATTTGTTTCGCCTCGTGTGAGTCATTTGATGCGCGATGATACGACCAATGAGGGAACGGTGCCTCGGGTCTTGAGGCACATCTTCCGCTCATCGGCGTGTGGGTGTTTCTACAACGGGATGAGAACCGGACTGGTGGTAGCCTTCTCTAATTGTCTTAAGTAAGGCTCACGCGGTAATTCAAGACGATTCAACTATGAGGAACATTTGTAATCCGGCTGAATTATACATGCACGTAAAAGAAGACAAGGCTACAATGAAAGGGAAAAGAAAGCTTTAACTTTGAATCCGCGACTTCCGCTTTCTACCCTGTTATCCAAGATCTCCGGCAAATCCATCAGAAACAGAAAAATCCATTTTTGTTAATGGATTCGAATAGGAAAATACAGTTCGAAATGGATTCAAATGGAAATGAATGAATTGGTTCAATCTCTAAGTGTTTCTATCTTCTTTTGCAATTTCTATTAACTCTCAATTTAGTATTTAAGTGGATTCACGTGAAAAATACATTTTTTATGGGTCCACGTGACAAAATCCATATTTTTATAGATCCACGTGGAAAATCCAGATTTCCATGAATCCACGTTAAAAAATCCAGACTTTTGTGGATCCACGTGAAAAATCCATATTTGTATGGCTTCCCGTGAAAAAATTCATATTTTTATGGAGCCACGAGGAATTCACCACATTTTTATGAATCCACGTGAAAAATTCATATTTCTATGAATTCACGTTAAAAAATCCATACTTTTATGAATGCACGTTAAAAAATCCATATTTTGTGGATAAATGTAATAAAAATCGTCTGAGAAGATTCACTCTTCAAAAATCCACTTCCGAAATAGCTTCGAAGGGGAAAATGAATTTTCACGATTGGGAGATCAACGATCTCAAAAAAATAAAAATGCAGTAACGTACCAAGTCATCAGCCATGAAGACAACGATATGGGGTGCGTTTTCATAATCGGCGTAGCACGTATTGAGACACAACGTGATCGTGGCGAGGGTAAAGCTCGTTCTCGATAAGAGTGCGAACACCATTTTCAATCACGTGCAGGATCAATCGTACGCCTACGAGAGTATATGCGATTATGTGTACACTGGATCAGAGCACATCTGCGTTCAATGGCTTTTTTCGTTTCTACGAATCCGGATCCAAAAGGTAATTTTTCCCCACCGATATTCACCACCTTGCAAATGCAAATTTTATTTTTTCTCCCTTCGGATTTCCGGATGACTTTTTCCCCTCGTATAATCGTTAAAAAAATCGTTAAAAATGTAAGTTTTTTAAAATCGTTGCAACGTCTGAAATAGAGCACCGCTTAGGATCAATTACGATCAGAACATAGTGGACGCAATAAGAACTACAACTGAGGGATCCCAAGGGGCAACGCTCATTTATATACTCCACCCACAAACTCTGAATGATAAGTCTCGGCTTTGGAAGCATTATTTAATGAGACGAACTAATGTGTGCGTCTATGAGGGTATTAGAAGTAAGCACGTGCATAAAAACGGGATTGCACTCGTTTGCTGTATATTAATATCAAAGTTACAGGTTTGGGTTTGATTATGACCCAAACACTAAAAATAATACAAAATTAATATTTATTAACGATAGTTAAATAATAATCATATTTATTGAGATATTATTATTTTTGTTATTGTTATAAAAATATGTCATGTTACTTTTATGTTATTTTTGTTGTTTTATGTTGTT